>MU225313.1:816956-833029 GCA_018584345.1 Thuja plicata
GTTCTATTGGTTTATCCGAGGGACTAATTGTAAAATGATAATGAAACTATTACACATGTGAAAGAAAAAGGACTTATCTTTATTGATTTTGAAAAAATAGTACATCCAGGTCCATGTTATACATGTTAATTAAAAACTATCCAAATATGTGAAATTATATTATATTGTATTCCCTTCTCTTTACATTTTACATTATGTATATATGTGTGTTTGAGTGGCTTTCACACCTTTTTAGGGTGAAAAGACACAACTCTTATTACAAATTATTTTGAAAAAACAATAAACTAACTAAAAAATAACTACCTAACTTTCGGAATTGGCTTTGGTTGAAAATCCAAAACACCTTGTGAAAAGCTAATATTCATTCTAGAGATAGGAAATTTGATTTCCCGAACTGGGTCATTTTTAGATTTTTAAAATTCGACTATCTTTATCCTCTGTCAAAATCATCTTTGTAGCAGGTCTAAATTCCACAATTTTTTGAAGGCTTCGATTAGTTAGTTCTATTTATTTGTGTCATAAAGCTTCCTTCCTTTGATCTTTTTTTTTTTAATGGAGAAACATGCTTCTTGATAGTGGATTGGGACTTCTAAATTATCAAAATTTAGGGTACCAACAGGTTGCTTTGGCTGATACAGATGTTATTTTAGGAATTCAGTGGATGGAATTTTTAAATAAATATTCACAGAGTTTAAAAAAATTGGAATTTTCCTTCAAGGTAGATGGAAAAAAAATAGTCCTCAGAGGTATGTCCAATGGTGGTCCCAGGATCGTCTCCACAAAAAGGATGGAGGCTATTTTCAGGCATGGTGATGTTGCATGGTCAGCACAGCGTTTGGTATCTTCTAAGGTAACTAGTTTTGAATCTAGACACTATCATGATGATTTGTTAAAAGTATTGGATTCTCACAGTGTGGTTTTCAGTGATATACCCACATGAAGACCCTAACAGAGGTTTTGAGCATACCATAGAACTTGAAGAGGGTGTGAACCCTGTCGTTACCACTCCGTATAGGCATCCCAAGACATTTAGAGATGAAATAGAAGACCATTAAAGAATTGTTGGATATGGGACATATCAGATCAAGTTCTAGTCCATTTGCATCTTCGATGGTGTTAGTGAAAAAGAAAGATGTGACTCTCTAAATGTGCATCGATTACCGTGCTCTCAATAAGAAAACTATTAAAAACAGGTATCTGATTCCCAGAATTGATGAATTGTTAGATGAATTACATGGTGCAATTTATTTTTCAAAAATAGATTTTAGATCAAGATATCATCAAATTAGATTATGGGAACAAGATGTGCATAAAACAACTTTTCGTTGTCATTATGGTCATTATGAATTTTTAGTTATGCCTTTCGGTTTAACTAATGCACCCACCACATTCCAGTCCTGTATAAACCATATGTTTAATAAACAGTTGAGGAAATTTATGCTTGTCTTCTATGAGGATATTCTTATTTACAATAAAACTTGGGAAGATTATTTGAAACACCTCTATGAAGTTCTGGGAATAATGGAATCTCAATCTCTCTATGCAAAGGCTTCTAAATGTGAATTTGGAATGACAAAATTTTGTACCTGGGACATATTATCAGTGCTGAGGGGGTACAAGTTCATCAGGAAAAGATACAAGTTATTCTAGATTGGCCACCTCCACAGAACCTTACAGAGTTAAGGGGATTCTTTGGGTTATGCAGTTATAACAAGAGGTTTGTCAGAGGTTTTTCCTAGCTTGGAGCTCCGTTGACTGATCTCACTAAAAAAGGGGCTTTCAAATGGACTTCGAAGGCACAACAAGTATTTGATAAATTAAAAGAAGTTATGAGCTCTTGTCCTGTACTTGCACTTCCAGATTTCGGCCAGCCATTTGTTTTGGAATGTGATGCAACAGGTGAAGAAATAGGGGCAGTTTTAATGCAAAAAAGACATCCCATCGCATAAGAGAGCAAGAAACTCAGGGATAATGAGAAGTTGTATTCAATTTATGATAAGGAAATGTTGGCAATTATGCACGCACTGGCTAAATTTAGACAGTATTTAGTTGGGGGAAAGTTTGTAGTCCGGACTCCAAACTGACCACAACAGTTTGAGGTATCTCCTTGGCTAGAAGGATTTGAATGATCGCCAGCAAAAATGGATCAGCAAGATCCAAGCATAGGACTTTGAAATTGAATACATAAAAGGTAAAAATAATATAGGGGTTGATGCGTAATCCAGAAGACCGGCAATAAATTCTTTATCAGTAGTTACAGCGGATTGGAAATCTCTTTTATTGGTTGAATATTCTAAAAACTCATTTGCTTGTGAATTAATGGATGGACTCCTACATGATGACAAATATAAAGTGGTAAATGACATTATTTATTATAAAGACAGAATTTACCTAGTGCCAGGTTCTAAGCTTAAGGAAAATATTTTACAGTTAGTTCATGATATTCCTTTGGCCGGGCATCTAGGCTACTTCAAAACTTATCGACAAATCAGGGAGAGATTTACATGGAAAGGTCTGAAGGATGATGTTCTACGATATGTAAAAGAATGCATTACTCGCCAACAGAATAAGACAGAGCACACTTACCCAGCAGGTTTATTACAGCCCTTGCCGATTCCGAAACAAAAATGGTAAAGTATATCGATGGATTTTATCACTGGTTTGCCTAAATCTCAAGGTAAAGATTGCATTTTTGCTATAGTAGATAGATTAATCAAATTTGCACATTTTTATGCTATCACTACACAATATAAAGCAACACAGATTGCAGAACTATTTTTCAGAGAGGTATTTCGTCTTCACGGTTTACCAAAAAATATAACCAGTAACAGGGACAACAGGTTTCTTAGCATTTTTTGGAAAGAGTTTTCTAGGTTGGCAGGTACAGAGCTGAATCCAAGCACTAGTTACCATCCTCACACGGACGGTAAGACATAAATCGTTAATAAATGGATTGAAGGGTATCTCCGCAATTATGTGGCTGGACGTCAGAAAGCATGGGTCAAATGGCTTCATTTGAGTGAATACTGTTATAATAATATGTATCATATGTCCATCGGAATGTCACGTTTCCAAGCATTGTATGGCTACGAGGCTCTATCGTTTGTTGACTTAGCCTTGGGAAACAGTAAAGCACCAAAATCCAAGGATTGTCTTCAGGAATGTCAAAATATTTTAAAAACTCTCAAAGAAAACTTGCAATGTGCACAAAATCAGCAAAAGACTTATGTCGATAAGAAACTAGTTGAACATAGTTTTGAACTTGGGAAGTTGGTATATCTCCGTTTACAGCCTTATCGACAATCCTCACTCAAAAGAAGTGGTGCAAAGAAAATAAAGCCTCGTTTTTATGGTCCTTTGAGATAAATAGGAAAATTGGTGCGGTTTCATATGAATTGGAGTTCCCAAAAGGGAGACGAATACACAACATGTTTCATGAATCATGTCTTAAAAGGGCATTGGGTCAACAGGTTACAGCATATGGAGATCTACCCCCACTTGACGAGGAAGGCAAGTTGGAATTAATTCCGAAAGAGATATTGGACACCTGTGAGCGGAAATTGAGAAACAGGTCTATTACAGAGTATCTAATCCGGTGGAAGAACTTGCCTATTGAAGACGCTACATGGGAATTGATCAAGTCCTTCAACACCCAAATTTAAGGTTGCTTGTGGGAAAGCAACACAGAGAAGGGGAGACTGTAATATCCTGTCAATAATTACTCCTTTGAGAAATAAAATAAGGTTAATTATTCGGTGATTGGACAAAATACGACTACGACTATTAATATGATGCGATTATCTTCGAAGATAAATAGCATTGCCTATAGTCAAAATAAAAAAAGCCAATTTGTGTATCGGCAATAATATAGAAGTCAAAGATTAAAAATAGATCAGCAACAGTATTATATGCGATGCTCGATAGAAGACATCCATATTACGAAAACCAAGTTTGTGTGATTTGGGATGGAAAATCTAAGGGAATCTCACAGGGAGCGTTATAGCTCCATGTGGATGCGCATCCACGTGCATCCATAGGGAGCTGTAACGCTCCCTGTGAGCTTCCCCATGCATCTGACTCCGCATCCACCTCCGAACGCATCCGCTTTTGCATCTAGGAACTAGGCAAGAGAATCCGGTAACTCAACCTTTTCCTATTTTTTGGGGATTTTGCTTTGTTTCACCTATTTTCTCGCGATTGCTTTTTCCCCCTATTTTATTGCGATTTCTTTTTTTCGCGATGTTTTTTTCCTTTAATCTTAAGTCCCCAAACATTTTATATCTCTAATGTGTTAATAAATAAAGGGACTTTAAATATTTTCCTCTTAAATATAGTCCCACATTAATAAACTTAAATATTTATATTTAACTTTATAAACTAGCTTTATTAATGCATAAATAAATCATATCAATCTATGTCACAAGGTTCGAGTTCGTGTTTGAGTTCGACTCGACTAAAATTCGGATGAAGTTCGGCAAGAGGAAAAAGTTCGAAAAAAATTCGTGATAAAATTTGCCAATATAAATTTGAATTTTTTAAAATAACAAGTAATAAATTTATAAAATAAAATAATATAATATATTTTATATTTCAATTTAATTTTTTTATATGTTAATTCAATTATTATTAATATATAATAATACATATAAAATTTTATATATTAAATTACAAATATACTAAATTTCATATGTTAGTAATGAATATATTGTAATTAAAAATCTAATTTAAATATTTTAAATTTAATTAGATTAAATATTTTTAATTATAACATTTTCAAATATTAAATTTTAACATGAGTGGAAAACAAAAGTAAATAACTAACGAACATGGTTTATAAGTGTATTTGGAAAAGAAAACTAAAACGGAAACTGAAGCTAAAAATCAAAATTTATATATCAAATATTAAAACGACGGCGACACTCGACCATTCATCGACCTCGAAGCTCACAACACACCATCTATCTGTTGTTCGACATTTTTAATCTCTACCACCCTATCTCCCTTCCTCCCTTATTCTACCCGCTAATACAGAAAAACGATCTCATGTGCCACAGAAAAAAATGTCACAAATTAATTGTGGTAGCCCTCCTTTCCGGGACATTTTACTTCAAAAAACCCCCAAAAAAGTTGTTTTTCAATACATATATTAGTAAAAAAAAATGCCCTTTCTTTAGACGAATTTTTTGGCAAATTTCAACGATTTTTTTTTCATATTTTAAAGTTCGACGAATTTCGAACTTGATGGCTGAAATTCGCCGAATCCTGTGACTTCGATATCAATGATATTAAAATCCTTTTGTCAATATTAAACATTTATCATCGACATGTCATCATCACTGAAGGTCCTGACCATGCCCAAATGACTTACTATAAATAGTAAATGTGCCAAAACTGCATCTAAACTTCTCAAAATGACCTGCAATGAAAGCTATCTAGGCCAAATGGTCTCAAAGTCCCTTAAAATGTCTTGGTTAGCCTACAAGACCAAGGAGAAATAGGCTAACAACAAACTCATACCACTTGTGCTAGAAAGGGGACAATACATATTAATAATAACGATGTTATTAACCCTCTAACTTCATTTACCTTATGGCATTATCTAACACTTATATTAGCCCAATTAACTAGATCATATTTGTGCTTGCCATTTATAACTAGTGAAGCAGTATCTTAAAGGTTACTGCTAAGTGATCCCATAAAGCATCAATATATCATTCAAATCAAAACTTAGATTTCCAATGAATTGACCGTGTAGTCAATTACCTAGAACATTGGGCAATTGAAATGTGGAATCTACTTGTGCTAAGAAAAAAAATTGTGTCACTTAATGGACTTCATACTAATGGTTTGGTTCTAGCTGTAACAATATTAAAATTCCACTTTTACATACATGGCCACAAGATTTGTATAGTTACCAAAAGGGAAATGAGCTCACTATTATTTGTGTCTAGTTTATCTTGACATGCCAGTTACCACGATAGATTGGACATAATAGCCAATACAACCCAATAACAAGGACATATACTTGCACACAACCCTTGTTGGCATCCTCCATACTCCTTTCTTTTCCTAACAAAATTCTTCTATCCTTTATTCGAATTCAAGTTCGGCAACAATAAAATTGGGATGATGTTTGGTAAGCATAAAAATTTCGAAAAGAAAATTGACAATAAATTTGTCTTACATAAATTTTATTTTTTAAAAATATAACATCCACATAATTAAATATTATATCAAATTTTAAAATAATATAAATATTTTACATTTACTAAATTAAAATTATTAAAAATAAAACAATAGTAAATCAAATTTGAATACATTCTAAGAATTTTTAAAACATTACAATTTAAAAATGCCTAATTTTTTATTTATTTATATATACATAATAAATATGTTAAATTTTCTATATTAATTAAAGAGTTCGGAAAATGAGTCTTCAAGAGAGGTGGAGAACTCTCTTGAACTGTGAAGCTCTTGATTTTAGTGTTGCACAACCACCAAACAGTTAGAATCCTACAAACTTTCATTAATTAAAGTTCGAGCGTAGTTCTACACAAAGTTAAGGGAAAATTCGAACGAATTTTTAGATTTTATTGGAATTTGCAAAAATTTGAACTCCATACATAGTGTCCAATAGACTGTAATGCCTATATAGCAGGACTTCGAGGCAAGTAAAGGAATGAGAACAAAAAGAGAGCTTAGGGGTGAAAATTTGCAAGGCTTTGGACTTTGAAAGAGCAACTTCGAGCCCTACTATTTTTAGGGGTACCTTAACCTTGTTAAACTGAATTTATGGACACGGGGCTTGCTACTGAGTCAACTATTGAAGGATAAACTTGGTAAAGAGAAACATGGTAAACTAGTTCAACCGGACAATCCAAAGCGCATCATGTACCATCCATGGCCTTCACAGATACTTATGCTAAGTTCGGCAAACCTTGTAATAGAGGTTGATACCATATCATCCTTTTAGTGACATTGCAAGAAACCCCTCTCCCTTTCGTGGTGTCCATGCCTAGAACATAATGTTTCTCTTGAAATCACCTCCTTGTCAATTGAAGACCTCTTTATGCTTTTGCGAATGCTAACAACCTATTTGACAAGTTTCCTATCAACATGAGCAAGCAAGATACCAATAAAGATTGTAGAGTCTAGCATTTACACATACTAAATGTGTTTTTGTACATCAATACTCTCTTCTCCTGCATGCCATGGTGGTGTCCTCCCTTGCACAAGAAAATTGGAGGAAAATGGCAAGCATGCATGCCTCATCAATAGCATGATATATCCTTGAACCTTTCTCCACATTCCCTCACTAAGGGCATGATGTCCTTATCCTTATGAATGACATTTTAATCTTATTCACTTATTTGTTTTCTTCCATAGCCATCCACCGTAGAAGTGATTGACATGGGGGCTGTGATAGCTATGGGAAAAAAATTAGGGCCTTCAAAAGAAAAAGTGCAAAAAAACACAATTTTTAAAGCTAAAAATATCATAAAATGTCATTTCAAAACCTAAAAGCAACCTACAAATAAAAAACAAAACTCCTAACCATCATTCCAAATTTTGTGAAAGTCGTTGTACATCATTATTTTAGGTTGCCCATTTATTTAATCTTCAAAGACTGCAAAAGCATCTTTGATAAGTGCTACAAGGAACAACAAGCTTAGATCAAGGACATTCATCACTCCAAGTTTTTTTTAGTTTTTCAAAATTTATTTACACAATTAAATGTGTTGATGGACATCCATACTCTCTTCTCCCACATCACATGTCCTTGTCCCTCCTTCCACATAAAACTTGGAGGAAAATGACAAGCATGACATGCCTCATCAATGGCATGACACACCCTTCACCTTTCTCACCATTCCCTCACTAAGTACATGATCTCCCTATACTCCATGAATGACATTTTAATATAATTCATTTATTTGTTTTCTTTCATAGTCATCCACCGTGGAAGTGATTAGTGTGGGGGCTGTGACAGCCTTGGGAAAACAATTAGGGCCTACAAGCGAAAAAGTGGAAAAATTACACAATTTTTAAAGCTAAAATATCCTAAAATATCATTTCAAAACCTAAAAAGCTACCTACAAACAAAACACAAAAACTCCTTATTTATCATTCCAAATATTGGAAATCATTGTATGTTATTATTTTGGGTTGCACGTTCTTATAATGTTCAAATATTGCAAATGTTTCTTTGATAAGTGTTATGAGAATCAAAGAGCTTGCATTGAGGACATTCATCATTCCAATATTTTTTTATCTTTTTTATATATTTATATACAAGATTCCTTTATTTATTATAGGGTAGGGTTGAGGGGAAGAACCCCTACCACCAAGCCCAAATGAAGTGCTTCGAAACCCCACGAATCTTCATGGCACACACCATTTTCATTTTTTTTTTATAAGGCAAAAACCAGTGCTTATAAAACCAAAAACCTGTTAAGGAAATTTGGATCAGAAGATTGAATTATATTACTTTAGAAATCGATATGTTGTTGTACAATGCAATTGCCTTTTTTGTGATTGATTGATTCTACAATACCGATGAGTATATACATTAATATCAAGGGTTATGAACATGTAAAGTCATGACCAAACATGGCGGTTGCCATGTAGGGTCATGACCCTAGGTTTAACATTAGTTATCTTAACAACTGAATCAACCAAGATAATGTGCAATGTAACATATGTTTTCGCACAATAATCATGTCTGATAACAAAGGGAATTACTACGATCTGAATCGTATCTTAGACCACAACAAGGGTGGCACGATATCATCGCGCACTGTAATGGTATTACAGTTACACGATGACTATCGTGGCTGTAATAACATTACAGTCCAGGATGGTATCATGACTGTGATCAATATATATCGCACGATGTGCAATTCATTCATTCTGAATATTATGCAACTCTTAATGCAATCAATAATAAGTAATACTTCAATGCATTCGATCTGTTTTATGATATGTCGACAATAACAATAATATATATATATATATATATATATATATATATGTGCAATTCATTCATTTTGAATATTATGCAACTCTTAATGCATTCAATAATAAGTAATACTTCAATGCATTCGATCAGTTTTATGATATGTCGACAATAACAATAATATATATATATATGAATGTGCTTATGATCATCAGCATACTTAAACATGAACGAAGCTATATTTCAACACTCCCTCTTAGTAAAAGAGGGTTTAAGATGTATTGTAGAAAGTCAAAGTATGCCATGATTACCGACACAATTCGGGACAACATTATAGAAGTCTTAGTCATGATTTATACTTAGAAATTTCAATATCATATTATCTGGCACAATCCAGGACAACCCATTAGGGTGTCAATCATGATATATGAGTTATGACACAATCCAGTAATAACATCCCAACTTAAGCATCAAGATATTCGGCACAGTCCAGGACAACCCTATTAGGGTGTCAATCTTGAAGCTTGGTTAACTATTGTCAAGATCGTCACCTTGAAATAGTAGCCTCAATTATTTACACAAAAGATTGTTATCTTCTTTAAACATAATTTGAAATAATTCAATAACTTTATTTAATTATTCATGAATACAAAGTACAAAGGTGGGAATTAAATGCCAACAATTTTAAGGTTTAGTCATACCAATTTTTGTCCTGAAATAATCTATCTTCAATTTTGCAAGAGGTTTGGTAAAGATGTCAGCATTTTGTTCCCCAGTGCTGATATAAACCAGTTTAATGGTGTTCCTATCAACCATGTCTCTTATGTAGTGGTGAGGAATCTCTATGTGTTTTGATCAATTATGGAAGACTGGATTTATTGAGAGTTTGATGCAGCTTTGATTATCACAATGAATAATGGTAGCTTTCAAGGGTTTTCCAAAGAAATCAAATGGTAGCTTCCTTAACCATACTGCTTCTCGAGCTCCCATAGAGGCAGCCATATATTCTGCTTCTGTAGAACTCTGAGCAATAGCAGACTGTTTTTTGTTGAACCAAGATATCATTGCTGATCCTAAACTGAAACAACATCCTGTGGTACTCTTGCGATCTGTGGAACTGCCTGCCCAATTTGAATCTGAACAACCTGAAGCTGGATCTCAACTTTTTCATATTTCAAACCAAGTCCAATAGTCCCTCGTAAATATCTCAGAATGTGCTTAGCAGTCATCAAGTGTATTTGCTTAGGTTCACACATGAAGTGACTTAGTACATTTGTAGCATAACAGATGTCAGGACGTGTGTTTACCAGATACATGAGAGATCCAATGATTTGTCTATATGATGTGGGATCTGTAGGTTCAGAATCTTCTACCTCATTTTTCAGCTTGTGTAGATTTGTTTCCATTGGAGTAGCCAATGGTTTACAATCCATCATTCTGAATCTGGTTAATAGGTCAAAGGTATACTTTTCCTAATTTAAGAAAATGTGATCTTCCTTTTACCAAATTTCTAGACCCAGAAAGTAGTGTAGTAGGCCCATATCCTTCATATCAAACTCAACTACTAGGTCTTGTTTGCATTTTGCAATCAGGTGATGTTCTCTTGTTATAAGCAAGTCATCAACATAAAGAACTAGGATTATCATATCACCGTTTACTACCTTGAAGTAGATGTTAGGGTCTGCTATGTTCTTGGAGTACCCTAGTTTGGTGAGATAGTTGTCTATCCTTTCATACCATGCTCTGGGGGCTTGTTTAAGGCCATAAAGAGCTTTCTTTAACTTACATACATAAAGATCTTTATCATGTGTGATAAATCCTTCTAGTTGCTCTATGTATACTTCTTCCTCAATTTTCCCATTCAGAAAAGCAGTCTTGACATCCATTTGGTGTACTTTCCATCCTTTAGATGCTACAATTGCAAGAATGGTTTTTATAGAGGTGTATCGAGCTACGGGAACAAAAGTTTCTTCATAGTCAATCCAATCCTTTTCTGAGAATCCTCTGGCAACAAACCGGGCTTTGTGTTTTTCAATGCTGCCATCTGGTGCATATTTGATTTTGAATAACCATTTTCAAGAGACGTCTGATTTGTCTTTGGATCTGGGCACAATGTCCCAAACATCATTTTTCAAAATGGATTGATACTCTTCAATCATGGCTTCTCTCTAAGCTTGTTTTGTCAAAGCTTTTTCAACACTGTCAGGTTCAGATTCTGTAAGCTCAGTTAGAAGGGTTGTATAACATTTTTGTGTTCTTGTTCTCTTGTTTTCTCTGAATATTTGATCTGGCTCTACATTATTTTCTTCAAACATCTTTCTTGCCCATAAGGGTCTCTTTTTGTTATTTGATATTTCATTATTCTCAACATTTGGACATGTAGGCTCAATATTTGAAGGTGTAGGCTCAACATTTGAAGATGTAGGTTCTGAATCTATTGTATTATTCTCCCTCTCATTCTCAGTTGTATGATCTCTATCTAGATCTGTTATGGAATCATCCTTAGTATCTGTGGATATGAAGTTTTCTTCAAACTTTACATCTCTGCTGATTTCTTCTGATCTCTGGCCTGGGATATAGATTCGATATCCCTTAGTATCCTCATTGTATCCTATGAATATACCCTTCTTCCCAGAGGGCTCTAGTTTAGTTCTTTTTTTTTTTGGAACATGAATGTAAACAGGACAACCAAAGACTCTTAGACTGCTTAAGTCTCGTTTGTTTCCTGTAAATACTTCTTCTGGTGTAGTATTTTCTAGGATAGCATTGGCACACCTATTTTGTACGTATATTGTTGTGTTTGCAGCTTCAGCCCAGAAGGAGATGTGAATGTTTTGATCATGCATCATGGCTTTTGTTGCTTCAATAATGGTTCTATTTTTTTCTTTCTGCTACTCCATTGTGTCGAGGATATGGTACAGTATACTCCCTCTTAATCCCAACAGATTTGCAAAATTCTTTAAAGCTATTAGAAATATATTCACCTCCATTATCAGAACTTAGGGTTTTTATTTTCTTGCCAGTTTGGTTTTCAACTAGTGCTTTGAATTCTTTGAACTTAGATAGAACTTCATTAGAATCTTTTAGTTTTAGGAAGTATATCCAAGTTCTTCTGAAGAAATCATCAACAAAGATTACGTAGTATAAGGCACCTGACAAAGAAGGTGTTGACATAGGACCACATAGATCAATGTGAATAAGTTCTAATACATTTTTTGATTTGTGTTCACTTGACCGGAAGGACCCTTTTGTATTTTTCCCTAAGGCACAACCTTTGCAAATACCCGAATGTTCAAATTTAGGTGAGGTAACCCTGAGGTGATTTTTTTAGGGTTGGAAGAGCACTATAACTAATATGACCTAACCTTTTGTGCCATATCTCATTATTGTTTTGAACTTCATGGTTTAAAGCAATCTTTTGTTCATTACATAATTTATATAGATTGCCATCCCTAGATCCTATAGTAATGCCATTCTTGATATTGAAATTTTTAGTCCAGAGAAGAACTTTATCCTCATTGAATGTGACTCTATATCCTTGATCAGCTAGTCCTGATATGGAGATTAAGTTTCTTTTTATTCTAGGTACATATAGTACTTCTTTTAACTGTAAGGTCACTCCTTTTATCTTGATTGAACAGGTCCCAATTCCTTTCACGGGATAAGTAGAGTTGTCACCAATGGTAACTTCTTCCGAGGGGTGTCCTTTAAAGGTTTCAAATTGATCCCTGAATCCAGTGATATGTCTGGAAGCTCCACTATCAATTATCCAGGTACTTTTATTTGAGTTCAATTCACTTGCCAAAGCTAAGAAGAAGAGTGGGTTTTCTACTTCTTTGACTTCAGCTATTGCATCTTGAATTTTCTTCCTTTCTAGACAAAATCTATGAATATGCCTGTATTTCTTACACTTGTCGCATTGTACTTTGGAAAGATCCTTTTTATTGAAGTTTTTAGTACTCCTCTTCCTTTTGGAAAACTTTTTTCTTTTGTTAGACGTGTTTGTGTGGAGTGCCTAACTTCACTTTCTTTGCTAGGTCCTATTTCTCTTGAGATTAATCCCAATTCTTCTTGAGTGCAATCATTTTTCAGTTGTTCAAATTTTAGTAATGGAGGTCTTGCACTTATGCACTGAATGAGTATTTCACAGGAGAAAGGTAATCCCCTTAGAGCAATTAAGGATAGTTCCAGATCATCCATGTTATTTCCAATAGTAAGGAGTTGATCCCTTAACTCTGAAATTCTCAAAAAGTAAGAGGTAATGGTTTCCCCTTTGTTCATTTTCATATTCATAAGTTGTTGTTTCAAACTCAATAATCTAGTAGCATTGTTGATTTCAAATGTGTTTTGAATGCTTTTGAATACTTCAAAGGAAGTGGTTAATCTTGAAATGCTAGGAAGTATAGAGTCTTTGACAGAGTCAATAATCAACTTCCTGGCTTTCTTATTTCGCCTTTTCCAAGTGGATTTTTCTACTTCATCTTCTGGTATTTCTGGTTCTTTCTCTATATAATCCTCCAATTCGAATTCTAGTAGAAGTGAAGTAATTGTAATTTTCCAAGATATAAAATTAGATGCACCCTCAAGTCTATCTTCCATTCTCATACCGTGAGCCATTTTTCTTGTTATTATAATCTACACAAATATAATTTTTATTATATTTATATAAGATGTATATTAAAAAATTTCAAAAATAATCTTCTCTAATAACCTGGCTTTGATACCATGTTAAGGAAATTTGGATCAGAAGATTGAATTATATTACTTTAGAAATTGATATGTTGTTGTAGAATGCAATTGCCTTTTTTGTGATTGATTGATTCTACAATACCGATGAGTATATATATTAATATCAAGGGTTATGAACATGTAAAGTCATGACCAAACATGGTGGTTGCCATGTAGGGTCATGACCCTACGTTTAACATTAGTTATCTTAACAACTGAATCAACCAAGATAATGTGCAATGTAACATATCTACTTTCGCACGATAATCATGTCTGATAACAAAGGGAATTACTAGGATCTGAATCGTATCTTAGACCACAACAAGGGTGGCACGATATCATCATGCACTGTAATGGTATTTCAGTTACACGATGACTCTCGTGGCTGTAATAACATTACAGTCCACGATGGTATCGTGACTATGATCAATATATATCGCACGATGTGCAATTCATTCATTATGAATATTATGCAACTCTTAATGCATTCAATAATAAGTAATACTTCAATGCATTCGATATGTTTTATGATATGCAGATAATAACAATAATTTTATTTATATATGTGTGTGTGTGTGTGTGTGTGCGTGCGTATGATCATCAGCATACTTAAACACGAACGAAGCTATATATCAACAAAACCAAGTCTTTAATCTACATTTTTCATAGTTACACCACCCTGGGGAACGGGGGGACCTCGGGACAGGGGGACAAGTTTTCGGGCAGGGGGACAGAGGGGCCTCAATTTGGGGACGGTGGGCGGATGGCAGGGGGGACGGGTGGGGTGTATATACTATATACTATACATGTGGTACTTAAAATGCTAGTTATGAAAAAATGTATAACAATATAAGAGTCTAAGACATTGCATTCAAATTTGAACAACAGAATTATAATTATAAATAGTCGAATCAGCAAATGGAAGAGTTCTATGAGTATCAAAATTAAGAGTATCTATTAATCTAATCATAAAGATGATTACATTGAGTAGCATGATATGAATATTAAAACAATTACAAGCTATAAAATCAAAATGCGAAGGCCCAAAATGTAGTGAAGGAGGCCTCTAATCGTCCCTCGGGAGGTCGGCAAACTCGTCATCACCGGAACTATCAGACTCTCCAAGGTCAAGAGTCGTGAAAGGAACACCAATCAGCCCTGCATCTAAAGCATCCTCATCCTCATCAATTTTTGATGGCTCCTCTGGCTCTACATCCCATCGTGTTGTTGGGCTCTCCTTGTACACACGTATCCTGCGGTCAGTGATACGCAAGGCACTATGTATAGCCACTAGCTTCTCTGCTCTCTGAGAGGTAAGTTTGTTCCTCTTCAGAGAGTGGATTAAGCTATATGTAGACCAGTTCCTCTCAGAAGCTGAAGAACTAGAAACCTGAGACAAGAAACGAATGGCTAGTGTGGTAGTCATTGATTTCAGTCCATGACAAGTCCACCACAAAAGTGGATCCTGTTGTGCCATAGTTTTTATGTCTGCCTTTGCCACAGCATTATAACCCTTAAGAGTGGCAAATTTGGTCCAATCAATGCGAATTATCCCAGCAGTCTCAGAGTCATACATCCTATCAATGCACCTGAAGAACCTTTCCTTCACCTGAAAAAATTAAAAATTTTAAAATTCAAATTATTGGCAAATAGAAGATGCTAGTTATGAAAATATGTATAAGACATAGAGATGATTACAATGAGTAGCATGATATGAATCACCTCATCATCCTTAATCGATGTAATTCTACCAGGCCTAGCCATGTACCACTTCGGATTCAATGCATAAGTAGCCACGTGTAAGGGAGTATTTAGGTTGTCCCATCTGCGTTGAATAATAAGCCGAATGTGCTCATTGTAGAATGCTAAAGTGGGGTCCCTCTCTCACACAACTGCCCTCATCTGGCCAAGCATAGAATCAATGCACTTGTACACCTCTCCAAGGCTAGGTGCATCCCCGTCCCCATATCTGATGACCTTGAAAACTGGACTGATGATAGATACTATATATTTTGCATCACTCCAAAATACATCAGTCTTCACTATCTCCTTCACCCTCCTCCCCTGCTCTGTCCTGGACCCATCCCACCGATTCCACTCATTCATCATAACCATGAGTTGCAGTGGCTCCTGCAACTCAAGCATTCTCTCCAAAAGAATGAAATAGGATGCATATCTGGTCTCAAATGGTTTCAAGAACTCGTTCTTCGCGAAGCTCCTGAAGAGTGCATGTGAAGTATGGTGGTTGCAGATATACATCTACACATCTCTAGCATCGTTGACCACTCCCTTAATCTAGTCAATCTTCCCCATGTCCTTGAGTGCATTGTTCATGGCATGCACACAACATGGAGTCCACCAAACATGTCTATATGCTGCCTCAATAAGC
>MU225313.1:833079-850631 GCA_018584345.1 Thuja plicata
TCCCCATGTCCTTGAGTGCATTGTTCATGGCATGCACACAACATGGAGTCCACCAAACATGTCTATATGCTGCCTCAATAAGCCTCCCTGCAGCTCTACACACAGGTGTTGCATCTGTCACTACTTGGACCACATATTGTGGCCCAATCTCCTCAATAGTTGTCCGAAGGATGTCAAACTGAAAATCAGCATCCCTTCGATGTCCTGAACAATCAATTGCCTTGAGAAAGAATGGGCACTATGAGCACGTACCTATGATATTGATGAGTAGACGGATCCTAATGTCCGTCCACCCATCCATGATAATGCTACATCCAAACTCCTCCCAACACTCCCTCATGGTCTCCATCGTTGTACTGATCTTGGCATACTCTTTATCCAAGATTGTGGTCCTCAATTTGTGCTCACCTGGTGGCACAAATGATGGTCCTCCCCCCTTCGCAACGAACTGCATCATCTCCTTATAATAAGGAGATCGAGCTACATGAAGTGGTATGCCATTGGAAAAAAAGAATCTACCAATGGATTCCTCTATCACCTCTTTCAAGCGCACATTAAATAAATCTTCTATGGGGTTACTTTCAGCTGTCACCTTTCGTTTCCCCTTGCTGGGTTGTGCTTCAGCCACAACACTAAAAGTGGAAGAAGGTCCCAAGGCTGCCCCTGTGAATGATGTTGCTCTCGGCTGCGATCTAGGAGTAGGAATACGTGGACTTCTCTGTAATTGTTGCTCATGTGACTGTTGAATACTCTAAATTTGTTGCCTACCAGATAAGGTAGTAGGCATTGCAATTCCCAAGTCATCTGGAATACCCCAAAGCTTGTTGAATTCAATTCTATAATGCAAATTTTTAGTGAGCTTCAAAAACTCACATGCTTCCACACCTTTTCCTGTCCAAAAGAGGAAGTGTGCAATCACTCTAGTGATGCTACCAAACCAATTTGTACCACAAATGTTGCATTTCCACTTTCTTGTGCCACCACCTGATTATGTTCAAGCAGTTATCCTCGTTGCAAACTGTCTAAGAGGAGATTTAGGATCATATTTACCCCTAGCCCACTTTGCCAAAAGTGTGGAGGGGCTATCAGTAGATGGTAGACCAGGTGGCCAATTATCTGTGGATTGAGATTCAATTTGCTCATGCTCATCCCCCACATTGGTGTCATCATCATGCTCAAGTTCATAATCTTCTTGGCTACTATCACTATGAGAATGAGTTTCCAATTCCATCTCATCGGCACTTTGACTTGTTTCATGACTGTGGGAGCTCATTTTTACACTGCATTTCACCAAATAAAAACAAAATCAATAAATACATCAACTTGGTTTCAAACTTTCAACTTTCAGCCTATACCCTTCTTTACAACAGCAAAATTTCAAATTAAAATTTAAGCAACAAGAATTTAGAAATGAAACAACAAGAATCTACTTCAATCTAGAAATGAAATTCAAATAACTATATCAACATGAAACAACAAGAAATATAAAAGTAAAACTCAAAACAATGAACAATGCATTCATTTGAAAATCAGAAAATAAAATAAAAATTAGTGAGAAACCCTACCTTTTGCTTGAAAAATCTTCTGAACAAGGTGAAGAATATTCCCTCCTCTTCTTCTTGCTCCTTGTCACTCCTCTTTGGCTTGCACTCACTCTTTTCACTCTTACAAACACTCTTTTATGAGCTCTTCACTCTTCTTCTTGTTGTTGCAAACACGAAAAAACCATAAAATGAATGCAAATGAAGCCCATATGGTTTTCTATCATTTTAGCACAATACGTGGGCCCCACATGGCCTAGGGTTTTAAAATGACCAACTAAACAATTAAATAATGTTTTTTTTTTAAATTACTTTATTTGTATGCTTTGACGGGGTACGCCCGTGCGTCCCCTTTTGGGGTCGAGGGACGTTTTTGCGTACCCGTTCTCCGTCGGGGACTCTTTTGCGTCCCCCATCCCCAAAGGGGGGCGTGGGGACGTCCCCGTGTCCCTAACAAAATGGCAGCCGATGGGTGGCACCGCTAGAAACGCGCGAACGGCGTCCCCCCGTCCCGGGTGCGTCCCCATCTCGAGAACGTTGGGGATTTTGGGGGGGACGCGTCCCCAAGGTACACTAGGTTCTACTAATCTACCTACATCATCTAATGTCAATGATGATGTTGATGTTGATCTTATATGATGCATAATTAGTAATTAGTAATTGTGTTATTTTAATGTTGAACCAACGAACAATGAATTCAATATATCTATCATAACATTCAAGTTTAGACAAACTGATATCAAGTTAGTATTATTGTATTTTGAATTTGTAATATTTATGGTACATGCATGATATGTGGTATTCTAAATTTTATTATTGTTTTTAGTTTTAAGGCTGCAAATATGTATATATTTATGTTTTCTATTGTTTTTTTTTGTATAGATGTACCCAACCACCCAAAAAAAAGTGTTGTACCGATGTACCGTACCCCCATTCCCATACCCGTACCGGCAACTTAGGTTTATAATATTTATTTAATAAAGGGTGCATGAAACAAGTTTTAAATCCTTAAAAATATCTAAATTTCTTGGGTTTTTTCACTTTGCCGAGTCTTGCCGAGGTTTTGCCCAGTCCGGAGTCAAGTTATCCTTGCCAAGTCTGAGTCTAGGAACTATGCTATATAAAGACTTTCCCTTCAAATCTCTTCCAAGTATACATACAAAGCTACTGAACTGAAGGAGATTAATGAGTACAAAAACCTCTACCATAGGCTAACTAGAATTGATTGCCATTTTAAGCTCAGTGATTTGTGGAATGTAATGGATAAGAATTAAACTTGGAGATGGAGATTTGAGCTCATGTGAGCCTCTTCAATGGAACCAAAGAAAATCATGTTGTAAACAGCTTATTCCTTGGCAAATTTCTTGTTGTTTCAAAGGTCCTTAGGAAATGGGGAACAAATTGCCTAGCAAGATCCAATCCTAAATCTATTCAACATATATTTTGGATTGTTGTTATACCAACCTTGCTTGTTAACATATTGTGTTTGGTTGGTCTAGCTTTTGTCGAAAGAAAAATCACACAAAATGGCATATGGACAAAGATCAATTGGGCAAACTGACAATATAAATTTATTGTAATACTCTCTTGCTAGTAATTTCAACTCATGCCTTCTGGTTTTGTAGACTAAAACAGATAAATATGTTTTTTGATAACGAGGGCAGAGACCTTACTGGCGTCAAAAGGGAAGTCACTCTGTCCTGACTTATTGTGCAGGTCCCTATGCAGATGGGAGTTCAACAGCAAAGTGTGAGGCAGTTTCTTAGTGCTTTCAATGGCTCGTTTTCCACCCAATCATATAAAACCTCAGGGCTTCTTAGATCTGAGAGAAGATCATGAAAGAGACAAGATTCTCCAAACCTTGTAAGGAGAGGTAGAAAAAGTGAAGGATGAGCTCTGAGGAACAAGTATAAGAAAACCTACAAGTTTAATAAAACTGTTTCCCAAAATGTCTTAAGATTTTATGAAGCAATGTTTGTAAGAACTGAGATAGCACTTCCTGTGTCTAGCGGTCTTTAACTTGAGCAGTTTAGATGCCAAGGCTTGACTGGAATGTCCCAGAAGACAATCTATGATAAAGAAAATGCATTCAGAACATTATCATTGGCAGCTATCATGAGTTCTACAAGACCAAATGCAGATTGTGGGGGCTCTTCATCTGCATTTGGCCACAGATATAGAGATCTCAAACTGCAGGCGGTCGTATTTTAGATTTTTTGTTCCGTGTAACCCTTGTGACGCAAAAAATTGTTGGAAGGTATTACATGGAACCAGGAAAAGCATCATGAGGCCAAGTTGGTATTTGCCAATTTTTGGTACTACAACGACATACCATTTAATGTCGTGAAGAGCCCTTGTTGGGAGGGATTGGTCACTGCATTCGCAATAGTAAGAAAGAGGTTCAACACATTGAGTTCTTACGAGTTGAATGGACCATTATTGGAGATCCATGAAAATCAAACACATTCTAGTACAAGAACAAAATCAGGTTTGACAATGAAGAGTTGCGCTAATTATATAATAGGTGGACAATGTTGGTGTGGATAAGGTTCTTGTACCTAATAAATTCTTGTACCTAGCTAGTTCCTATTAGGGGAATTATTCACATGATTTAGGTTTTCTTAGTTCCTAGGTGTTGTTTCTAGAAGTCTTAGTTGTCTACACAAGAGCTTATCACATCTTACCTTTATTACTTTTATTTAATTCAGTTACCTAGGTCATTTGATGATTGACACTTTAGTTGTTTCATAACATAAGATTAAGACACATTTCATAATCTTGTCTAATCCTATGTCTCAACCTTATCTATATAAGCAAGGACATCTCATTATACATTTCTTATTCAATCAATCAACCTTGTATAATGAAGAAAGCTAGTCTTTCCATTTTCTCTCTTGTGGAAGTTGTTTTGGTCTAAGTGCCATCTATAATAGTGCATAATAGTTTTATAATTTTAAAATTAGTGTATAATATTTAATTATATACTTATTTCGCATAAGAACCCATGGGGTGAAACATGTAGAGAGCTCAAGTCATATACAAGCTGCAATTTAGATCACATTCATCAGATGCTTTGAAACTATCTTACATACCCCCCGCAATTTAGATGATTAAGGCCCTTTCAAATTCAATTGATGACCGCCATTGCTCCTCCCGCTCCTCTGTTTAGGGTTTTCCAAAGGTCAGAAAACTAAGTAACAAAATAACAAACTATTTCCACACTGATTCTGCATTGGGATTTTTTAGGTATTTTAACATGATTTCAATCCGATTTAAATGCAAAAACTCATTGTAAATTAGGTCAACGATTTTTTCACAAATCAAGATTTTCTTGGAAAAATTTGGCTCACTCCATGATTCACAATTAATCGGGTATAATTGAGATTTTTTGCAAACTATTGTTTCTCTGGTCATATCTACAAGGGTTAGAAGAAGGGTTTCAAGGTATCCTAATCCAAGAGGTAGCTCATTTTTCGGAGCTCTTTTACCCTGAATCAACCTTGCCATTCTGGTCAGGAGGCCAATTCAATGAATTTTGACTATAAATTTACCCAATTTTTGTGCTTTGTGTAATTTTCTTCTAAGATTTCTTCCATCTTCATGATCTAGTGATTATACTTATGAACCAGGGCTTTTGATTGAAGGGTCTAATTGATTTCTTGCTTTAGAATGTTGTGGTCATAGATGACTTTATTTGTGAGAGATGTATAAATTGGAAATGCAAGGACAAAATCTTCTTATCCAATATAATATTAAGTATGCAGTAAATCTAAGTCCTTGTGATTTACCAAGTATGTATTTCAAATCTTTATGACACAAGGTCACTGTCCTTGTTCTATCTTTATGATCATGTGATTGGCTAAGAAGAGAGTGTAGAAATCAATCAATGCAATTGCCAAACATCTTTATATTAATAAGAATTAAGTTTATTTCAATTACTGAGATTCTCTTTCCTAGCAAGAATTCCGATGTAATTTCTGATCTGAAATTGATGAACCAAGTCTTCTAAAATGTCAATTTTGATATAAACACTGTCTTGGTGGATATTGTCTTGATCATATAAATGTCTTCTATTGCAATGGTCTAGTAATTCAATCAATAAGAGCGACAAATGTTCTTAGCATGACAAGATCGAATTTATTATAAATTTTGGAATTTCTGATTTAAACAAGAAATCTGATATGATAACCACTCTGAGAAAGCAGAGATGTCTGATATATTTGAGAACCCATCCTTTATGGATTATATTTGGGAATGTATATAAGTATGTCAACAAGTGGATGAGTTACATTTGCAATCACTGTTTCAAAGCAATCTCTTGGTGAACATGATGATGTTCTTTTGTAAGATATAATTGTTTTAATCTGATCGCCATCCCTGATACTCTAATCTGATACTCATGTGATATCCTCTTGATGCTGTGACTGAATAATATCCTTATGCTTGTGTGCCTTAGCCTTGCGAATGTGATGGTGGAATACCACCTATTCCTTGCTATTAATGGCTCTTCTTGAGCGCTTCTAATTCTTGAAAGACTGCAAATAAAAACCCAACTGAATGCCTTCTTGAGAACCTCCGATCCTTTCTTTATGTCCCTCGCATGATGTGAGGAGTCGTATCTCCAACATCCATGTCTTTCACAAACAACTTAGTTGATTATGTCTGTCACCTAATTGCTGATTCAACTAACTAGCCTCTTCTTGGCAGCCATATCCTTATTTCTAACTGATTATTACACGATGCCTTGGGACAACAATATCTCCCTTGATCGAATTTAAGCCTTCCTTCTTGGTCAGCAATAACATAAACTTGATTATCTGATGTGTGTAACACTTATTACTGTCATGCCTTGAGCCGAAGGCAATGTTCTTGGTTGTCTGGTTTTAGGAATCGAATGGGTGCATTACACTTTGGTCCATGTTCTTTTTTGGCGTTTTATTCAAATTGACTGTGTTTATGCCTGGTTGTGGGTTCATGTACCTTGGTTAGATAAGTTGGGACAAGTGCCTTTAATCCTTGGTCTACACCTTACATTTGGAGATTTGTCAGCCGGTGCTCGCTGTGCATGGTTAGCATTATTGTCAGATTACATTGTTCATCTTTGTTTAGCATTTGGAGATTGGTAGTCTGAGATTAAATCATATCATCAGTCCAATTAAATCATTGACCACAGGTATATTAACCCTTGGTCAAGTTTTAATGTTGGGTCCACCCATTTCATTGCTTTTCTGGGCGGTTTCAAATCTGTGGCCATGTTCAAAATTTATGACCAACAGTTTCATAATTTGCTTTGGCCGCACATTTAACCTTTCTTTTGGATAGTTAGCAATTAGTGGTCAATGATTTTGTTTAAGCTGAGGTTTAAGTTTAGCGAGTTGCATGGCGTTCACCTCCGCCACTATGTTTCTCCACCCACAGGCCAATTAGGTGGTAGCGGAATTGTTTTAACCCTACACAAAAGCTGCTGTCATGTGAAGAACGCCTTTATGCCTCTAGAGCAGATTTTTATTCCCCAAGTGCCTAAAATAGACCATTTCTTCTTTTTGCACTAACTTGGGCATACAATATTGGTTTTTCAAAAATGAGATATTGCTAGAAAGCTTGGTTCCGTCTACTTTCCAATGGTGCAGATTAATTTTAAAAAAATGGTCGTTCGATCACAGTTGTTTGAAGTCAAATCTTTTTCTTTTTTGGCTCCCAAGCTCATAATTGTTTGCCACAATTTCTGATTTTTGCGATTTTCGCAACATTGGAATGGTTTTGAGGAGCTCTACACAGCCATCTATGCACTTAATCTAGATTTTGTCCTAGGTATCTGTTATTCAATTTTTTTATATTTGCATCCTGGAGGATTATTGGATATTTTGTCAGTTGGGGAGGTGTTGTTTTGACTAACAACTCATTTCAGCTAAATTATATTAATTGATCTCTGATTTTATCATTTGAGAAGTGTATCATTGTTGTGAGCATGGGTTATACAACTCATTCTTTTGTGATCATTCTGACTAAGGACAATTATTAGTCTTAGCAAAAAGGCATCCTCACACATTGTAGGTTGCTAAATCTTTTGCCTTATCTTTATGGACTCATTACCAAGCCAAAGACACAATGGAAGAAATTTGTTTGGGGTAATAAGAATGATTACATCACAGGATGGATTGGTTGTAGTTTTACTGCAAGCATCTTCAAAGAGACCTAAAATCAAATTTCAGAAATCAGGTGCTCACGCACAGTTTGGACCGAGATTTGGGAGATTTTAGGGGATGCACATAATCCTCCATTCCAAGATGATCCTTCATCAGCTTGCCTCATTCCCTTTGATTATGTTGACAAAAATCATTTGATGATAATAACTTAGAGGAGTTTGAATATTATGCAAAACTTGAGTGTCTTGATAATCTAGAGACTTTTCCTATTGAGATCACACATTCCTCTTTTATTGTTGATTCATTGAGGACTTCTAGTGATTCATTGCAATAAGTAGCTAATTGTCTTCCTAATTGGGATTCCTGTCTTTCAGACATTGCTTCTTTGTTTGTGAAGTTTCACATTTCAGATTCAGAGGACCAATTTGAGGGTCTATCTCTCTTATTTGATGACAGTCATGGCACAACTATTGTCACTTTGTCTTTGGAGCTTGTTTCAAACTAGTTTCCATTTGTTCCTTGTTTGTCACCTTCTATTATGATTGAGCATGTACCTGATTGGTTTGTGGCATCTTCATCATCCAAGGACTTGGCAACACATGAGCAGATTTCAAAGACATCTTCATACATTTGGATTCTTCTTCCTACCAGTTCTTATCCAAAACGGTAAGCATTATTGCATTTGTACTTGGTTTATTTTATTCCCAAGGGGAGAAGTGTTGTTTGTAGGCATTGGACTATTTTTTGTCTTCAAGCACTTGCCATTTCTGCAAGATATTATACATTGTGGAAGGGCTTACAGTCTCCCTCTTTCCCTCTTATGGGGGGTCCTTAATTGTAATTTCATGATGGATGTAGTCCTTGGGGGGTATTATTGAGTCCTCCATGCATCATCCCTATATCTTTTCTGACTTTTGTTGAGGAGTTTTGTCTCAATGGGCTTTCTCCCTGTCTTCATTTTTGAGAGATTGCATTATACATAGGTACCTAACATGGCCTTCAAGCTAGGACCCATAATAATTTTGCATCTTTGCATAATATTCTACTCCCTAAGTTGCACTTGAGGGGGGATGTTTGTGTAAAATGAGGTCTTGTACCTCGCAAAGTCTTGTATCTAACTAGTTCCTTGTAGGGGACTTATTCACATGACTTAAGTTTCCTAAGGTTCTAGGTGTTGTTTCTACAAGTCTTAGTTGTCTACATAAAAACTTACCATATCTTATCTTTATGACTTTTATTTAATTCAAGTTACCTAGGTCATTTAATAATTGACACTTACGTTGTCTCATAACATAGGATTAAGACACGTCATAATCTTGTCTAATCCTGTGTCTAACAAAGAAAGGAGAATGGAAAAGAAATGAGGCTTGTAGATTTACCTGACCATATGGCCTAGAAAGAGAAGAAAGGCCAATCTTACTTCCAGATGCAGAAAGCATATCATGACCCCAAATGGAAAAGCTAGAAACGCCATCTGAGTGCCCCCTGAAGACCTGCAGCTGTGTAGGCCAGCTTCTGCAGAAATGCACACAGACTCAGAAAAGCATGCAAGATAAAAATTAACCAATGCATTTGGTATAAAATATAATCCAGTTATAACAGACAGTGGAACATAAAACCAATCATGTCTGACTAAACACTTAATTTGAATCCAAAGAATGCAAATGAATCCATTCACCTCATGAAAACATCCTCAAAAGCACAGAAATTACACTTCTCAATCCTTGTATTTTTATGCAATAAACAAAAAGGGTGTTCAAATAAAATTATTGTTAGGCAACAAGCACATAATATATGCAACAGTTTGAAATGCCAGACAATATTTTCATAAATGGACATGATTCACCAACCTCCTAAGATCCCAAAGTCGCAATGTTTTATCAAGAGAGCTTGAAACTATCAAGTGTTCATCAACAGCAGCCAGCTGTATAATTTAAGAATGAATATTGTAAGGTGCCAATTGACAAAAAGGATATAAAATTTGTGTCAGCCAAATTTTTGAAACAAAATAGTTTTGTTCAATAAATTACATCCATCCATACCTTGGTGACAAAGCCATCATGAGCTCGCCAGTGTGCAATAATGCTCCCACTCTTTAGATCAAGCAATCTACAATGCCCTGAACTGAACCCAGCAGCTATCCATGAAGAGCTTGATAATCCTCTCTTGCCTTCAAGTTTGTCTCGACTTCCTGAACAACAAATAGCTGAAACTAAAGAAGAAAATGAGGATTCCAATGGTTCACATCGCCATAGATGAAGCTGCTGTCCTACTTTTATATCAATAAACCTGCAAAAATAAAGAAATCATATGTATAGCAATGGCACCTGAAGCCTGTTAACTTTGATTATCTGAAGCAAGTTTGTTGCCATCAATTAAGAAATAACATCCCTCTCAGGTTCTAACATGCATATTACAACTCAAAAACATTGATTACAGAAACCTACATCTAGGCCTTATGTTCAGGAAACTCTAGGTACCTCTCCCATTTCAGTACTCAAATGTTTCAGGTTCTGATCCTATCCATGATTCAGGCTGTTCCCAGAAATGGACCTGCAATGTGACCAGTGATTCCAGGAATATCCAGCCAATTTCTGAACCATTTCTAGGATAGATCTTCAGACCAGCATAGGCCAAAATATTAAAAAACAAAAAAAATATTTTAACCCTAAACTAAACCACCCCTAACCCTTCCATTCCATACCCTCAACAAATCATATTACAAAAACAGATAAAACAAAAACTCTCTTATCATTACTAACACCTACCTCACTATTGTTTCTGCAATTGCCTTACTGCTCAGAACCACTGCTGCAACTACCTCATAAGACCCAATCATAGTAATCTTTCATTGTAACAAGGTAAATCTACAATTTTGAAACTTCAAATTGATTCCCAAGTAAAATCTCATACAAAACAATACAATGATGAGTTTGACTAGCTCTTCACTGTGATATATGATATAGGACATATTTGTGGCATAGATCAAACTTACAGATCTAAGGAAGCCATGTGACTTTCTTATTTGTTTTGTTAAAGGGTGACTTTTGGACCTTTTATGCACATAACATGGGTGTTGTGCTTATTTTTATTTGTATTTCTGTACCTTTTATCTTCTTTAATAATATTTGTGCAGATACTTGCATACTGATTCATATCTAGGATTCCTTAAAAGTAGAGTAGACGGATACACCTCTGCCCCTCCTTGGGCACATGTATCCTCATATCCGTATCCGTAATGTCCCCTTCTAGAATTTGCCCTATTTATACCATATAAACACAATTGCAATAACTAGGGTTAGAGAGGTGTCTTACCAAGTAAGATATTTCATCCATTGTGCTTGAATATAAGTCTTGCAATCACCAAATAAGGAACAAGTGCATATATATATATATATATATATATATATATATATATATATGAACTAACTATACTGTTAGTGTAATATAATCTGCCTTAAGCTTTACAAATTGATAACACAAAGAGATATACAATCCTAAACTAGAGATTAGGTAGCAATATACTGCATGCATATTTGGGTTTATGAAAGAAACATACTTGTGACCTTAACCATACTGAGGAATGAGATAAGAAAGACATGATGAGGTGCCCTTTGAAGCTGTAAATTCCACCACTGACTTCGTTCAGACACCAATTGCATTTAACCTTTGTTTTACTACCAATAATCAGTGTGCAATGTATCCAGACAAAGTCTTTCACACGCAGCATTGTGATCAAGAATCAAATCTACAAAAGCATTTTAATTCAATTTGACAGGTTTACGAAGTGTTTTTTTCCCAGCTATCATGATCAAAGACATTTTGAAGCAAATGAATGCTGAATTGAAATTTTGAAAATTGCACCTAGGACTGCCTCTATCAGTATCAAAATGTGAATCTACTAAATAGTAACATTGAGGTGTATTTTGGCTGTAGCAAGAGGTAATGGATTTTTTACCAGAAATATGAAATGAAATTGACAAAAAATTTACACCTCACTCAGACAATCCTAAATACAGATTATACATGTTAATAACTTAATACAGAATACAGACTATAATCAATTATAGTATGTCTATTCAAATTTTCTATATTCTAACAAAATTTTCTATATATATCATTTCAAACTTAATTTTATGTATTTTGTCTATTCAAATTTTCTGTATTCTGTTTATTTCAAATTTTCTGTATTCTGTAAATAACTTAATATATCGTTTCAAACTATATTTTCTGTATTTTCAAACTATATATACTGTATATATCATTTCAAACTATATTTTCTGTAATTTCACCTAGTCACAGATAGCTAGGTATGACAACTAATACCTATCATATTTTGACAAAAAGGTTAATAGGCCTTTTGCTAGAAATATCAAGTAAAGTTTATAACACAAACAAATATTTAATTGAATAAGCTTGTTATGAAAATTTTTGCCTGATATAGTAAACTGATATGTTAAAGAATGTTAAAACCTCTGTTTATGTACAGAATGTTACATATTGTTACAGTCTTACACAATACATGTATATTATGTATATGTACACAATAATAGTTTATACATATACAGAATATACCTGATATAGACAGAATATAAAATATTCTTTACTTAAGCACATTTTTTCAGACATTTCACTTTCAATGTCACCTTCCCTAAACCACCGCTACCTCCTCTTTGTATCTACTGCATTGAATTTCATTCTTTCAGGGGCATCAACATATCAGACTTAAAATGCTTCCTAAATTTTACTTCCTCTGATGTCCCCCGTTTCCATTTCATCTGTTGTAATATTTGGTTCCTTATTCAATGTATTGGCTAATTTTAACAGGAAGAGATTGAAGCAATTGCATTCTAAAATAAGAATCAATTCCTACCTGGCAAACATCTGGAGTCTATGGACTCTGCTCACATGGCTCACTCTGCACACAGCAAACCTGCTCACACGGCTCACAGGGCTCACACTGCACACAGCGAACTTGCTCACACGGCTCCTCTAAACTTGAACTCGGTACAAACTACAGGCTCATGCGGCCAAGAAATAGAAAAACTGGGAATTTTTTTAGCACCGTTTAGGGTTTTCCCCCAGCAAAAATATGCACACGGATTAATCGCGATTTTAAGGATTTATCGGCAAAAAAAGTCAAATAACATTGAACCGAGTTGACCAAAAAATCCCAATTTATTCAGGGAATTAATCGGCAAAGGTCCTGATCCACGATTAATCGCAATTTGAAAATGATTTCCGCTTCTATGTTTTGATGTCACAAATTTCACAATGCATGAGTTTTGTCTACACTTGATAATATTTTTAATACTTGTATCTAAAGATGTTGTTTCCTTCAGATAAATCAA
Source organism: Thuja plicata (assembly GCA_018584345.1). Taxonomy (NCBI): domain Eukaryota; kingdom Viridiplantae; phylum Streptophyta; class Pinopsida; order Cupressales; family Cupressaceae; genus Thuja; species Thuja plicata. The sequence continues at coordinate 846,118 of MU225313.1, forward strand.
TTTCTATATTCATGTGATCGATGTATACTTGTGCATGTGATCAAAGCAACTTTTGTTTAATTAATTTATTGTGTCTTCAAAGTTTATTTATTGAATGGTGCATGATACAAGTTTTTAACCCTTAAAAATCTCTATATTTCATGATTTTTTCAATTTGCTTGGTCTTGGTTGAGGCTAAACACCAAAGTCGAGTCCAAGTCAAAAATCAACTTGCTAAGTCTGAGCCACAAGTTCGAGTCTTGTATATATTTGATGCATAGATGTGGACTAAGGGGACCATTATATTAAACCATACTAAGATATTATTTGACAAATTGATATCGAATTAATCTAGGATACTGGGATCGGCCCTAGACCCCCTCGGACCCGGATAAATTCGAACCAATTCGGGGTCCGGGTCCAGTCCAGTCCGCCTGTGGGTCCGGGTAGTTCCGGGCAGGGTCCGAATTTTGAGGACCAAGTTCGAACCCGGGTTGCGGACTGTCGAACCCGGGCGAACTTCACACAAAAAAATGAATTTGAAGCGAATTTTTGATGAATTTCTCTCGCGGTTTCAGAAAATATGTTTTTTTATGACGAAATTTATAAAAATTTGGCGTCCACAACCCTAAAAAGGTGAGTTTAAAGGCTTTTTTTACTTCTAATTCTCATTTGTCGGTGAAAATTAACTCTTGATGCCTTTATAAAATAATTAAAGTCGCACAAGGAGCGCTGCCCCTTGACCCCGTCTTGGGGGCTTTGCCCCCCAAACCCCCATTTAATAATTTGGGGTGGAAACTCCGCCAATAAAAGGGGAAAAATTAACCTTCGAGTCTTATTAGGCTCCATATAGATGATGATGATGATGAAGAAGAAGAATATCAACAAATTATTAATCTATTAGTTGAACTTCAAACAATGACACTTGAGCTGATGTTCTGATTTAATTTTAATGTTTTGAATCTTTGATGTTGAACTTGAACGTGAAGTATATGATGGTAGTATGATCATGGATTCATGATTCATGATGCTATGATTACAAATTTACAAGTGTTTTTATTGTTTAAATGTTTACTTTTTATGATATCATGTGACACTCTAATCTTAACTCATGCTTCTAGGCTGCATCAATATCAAAATATATATATATATATAAAATTACATATTTTTGTACTAACGAACCCGAACCAAAAACCACTTTTCAAAATTTTGCCGTACCGGCGAACCGGTTCTTCGAACTCGAACCCAAATTCGAACCCGAACCGGCATCCTAGGAATTAATATATTTTATTTCTAATATTTATGATAATTTTGTTTAGCATATGCAAAATATGAGGCATTCTGAATGTGATTCTTCTTTTTCAGCTGCAAATATGATACATTTATGATTTTAATATGTTTTTTACATTGATGTGCCTAGAATATATACCCAGCCCAACAAAAAAAATTGTTGTACCACTATACCAATTCGGAAACATATATATGTCATAAGAGTAATAGAAAATATCTATGCTCCACGGGAACACTATTAGCCGTAGTACTTACTTTATGTTGTGTTAGTTATATTATGTGTACCCTGACGGTACTTAGTTACTACCGGACGGCGGTTGGGAATCGGTGGTGACGTTTGGTCACACCCCTTCGGGTTTTATATAAGCAATGTACTTTCTCTTCGGAGATATAATATAATAGTGACTATTGTAAATGTACTCAAGTTACAAATGATTAATAAAGACTGGTATTCTCTGATCTATCTTATGCATTTGCATTTCCGTACAACATCTATACATCAATAAACTAGGTTACCCCAGCGGGTAAACATTTGGCACCGCTGCCTAGACGTACTCGGGAAGACAAGACCTGGATGGCGTACGGGCACTATGGGCCTACCAGTTGGTGAGATTAACCCAGAGGCCGACGATGCACGTATGGAGCTCTATGAAGAAGACAATACAATGAGGAAATCACTCAATTGAGAAGTGTTGGAATAGAATGACATGAATGAATAAAATTTAAACAAAAAAAAAATTGATGTGTTGATTATTGCCCTATGGAGAAGTGAGCAAAGAATTCATGCCCAATCAATTGAATAAAAATAGAAAGAAGGAACTCGAGGAGGAACAAGCCGCTAGAAAAGTCGTACTCGCACAACAACAAGCCGAGCGAAGGGAGAGATACAGAAGACGCGTCGAAGGACTACTGAAGGGAGTAAGTGAAGGCAAGGGTTTGGAGAATCTAACCAGGAGGCCGGGAGAAGTGACGAGGACCGCCTAGAAGAAACAAGGAGCTTGTTCTGGTCCTTAACCTTAACCCCACGGACAGAAGCAAGAGAAGCCCGAAGGAAGGAAGAAGAGGAAGCCGCACGGAGGGAGGCTCAGGATATCGATGCCACCGCGAGTATCGAAGTGACAGAGGGGCACGGGGATCACAGTAGCCCACCAGGCCTGGACAATTCTAGTAGTTCGAGGACATCAAGTGGTACGGTACCAAACATTTCGCGAGTACCGACACCGGCAGTACCATCCCAGTCTGTAACACAACCGGTGCTACAAACACAGTCGGCACCTAGAAAAGTAAACATGGCGACTAACAAAGAGAAGCTACCAAAATTCCATGGAGATGGGAACGAAGATCCAGTACGGCATTGTCGTACGTGCGAGACAATCTGGTCAGCGAATAGAGTTGTCGACCAGGCAGAATGGGTGAAACAGTTCCCCACCACACTCAAAGGAGTAGCCATCGACTGGTACTCCGATGTGGACAAAACAAAGGTGACCACTTGGGACGAACTCAAGAAAGAATTCCAAAAGGAGTTTCGACTCCTAAGGGATGACAATGAAATTGTTTCAGAGATATACGGTACCAAACAAGGCAAGAAGGAGACTGTGCGGGCCTACAGTCGCTGACTGAAGGAGTTAGTCGAAAAAATGGAGAGTCAGCCAGCGGATGGTCTGAAGAAAAGATGGTTCGTGGAGGGCCTGAAATCGAACCTACGGAGGAAAATGAAGATAGTGCCCCCCACCTCATACGAAGATGCCTATAACCGGGCGATGGACTTGGAGAGCGAACAAAAGACCTCTAAGAAGAAAAGAAGCAAGTCTTCTTCCAACGACGATGACACTTCCGAAGAAGAAAGCAGCAATGACGAGGGATCGAAGAAGAAGGTCACGACGCTCCAAAAAGATATGGAGAGAATGTTAAAAGAATTCAAGACAATGAAGGGGGGTACGAGCAGAGAAGACGAACTATGGTGCACAGACTACAAGGAGAATGGCCACACCAAAGGCTCCTGTCCAAAGAAATCATTTTGTGATATCTGCCAAGTTATGGGTCACTCGGTCAAGGAGTGCCCGTATAACATGAAGTCACGAAGTGCACAAGTATTGTTCACAGAACAGGCCACAATGTCCACACCAGCAAGCACCTCCTAGCAAACAAACACCACGGCGTCAGCCGAAGGCTACCGGGATAATAGGCGAGGGGGAAATAATAACAACAATAACAACCGAAGCCGCATCCAGTATAACACCAAAGGGAGACCTATCATCCAATGCAGGGCTTGTAGCCAATGGGGGCACTTCGCTCGGGACTGCAAAGCCGAGGGTGCTTCCCCACAACACTTGTGTAAATGATGTGGTCCCGGCGACCACGACGATGCACACTGTCCAAAAGGAGTGAGCCTCATTGACATTGATAATACCGTGCTCGTACTTACAAGGGGTCAAGCGAAGAAGGCCACATATCTAGATCCCCGTAAGGAGACGAAGAGGGCACGAAAAGCAAAAGCAGCAATTGAGAAGGAGATGGCCGCACAAAGGAAGAGCACCCAGGAAGCTACCAGCACCTCACGCACGACGGCGGAGGAAAACATCTTAAGGCAAGTATTACAAACGGAGGTGCCAGTAAAACTCCAGGACCTCTAGGAGACCATACCTCAACTAAGGACGGCTATCCTTAACACGACACCATCACAACCTCGTCAGGTACCCGAAACTTCTCCAAGTCTTACCGCAGATCCTATGTTGTTGGCCGTGAATAGTGGGCATCACCCAACGGTGGTCAAGATGGGTATCCTTGGCACCACTCTCACAGATACCATTGTAGATGGAGGGTCCGGAGTAAATGTACTTCCGGAGGAGACATGGAAAAAGTTGGGGAAACCCACATTGTGGCCTCTGACATTCAGCCTGTTGGGAGCGGACCAGCACGGCATCAAACCCATCGGAACCCTCATGGCTCAACGCGTGATGATTAGGACACAACCCTTTGTACTCGACTTTGTGGTGATCCCACTAAAGAAAAAGGGATACGATGCTATTTTGGGACGAGGGTGGCTCACCTCGGCGAAGGTGAACCACAACTGGAAGCAGAACACACTCACCATGGAGACTGCCGGGAGGAAGTACGGGATTGATCTCCGCACGCAAATGGTGAGCGAGGAGTTAGCATCTTCGGACTCAGAATCCGAAGGAGAGCAATTGGGAGAAGACGGAGGGCAAAGAAGAATGGAGCCCAATGACGAAGGGGTGTTGGAG
>MU225313.1:862046-939478 GCA_018584345.1 Thuja plicata
ACCCTTTAGGGTTATAACAAACCAAAATGACCTAAAAAAGTCAAAAAAAACAAGTGTTTTTTAATGTTTTTAACTTCACTTTTTCCCCCTGCCGCGCGGCCGATTCATACCGATTCATGAATGCCGATTCATGCGATTTTTGCATGAATCGGCGATTCATGCGATTCGGGCGATTCATGCCCTGTGAATCGCCGATCCGATTCGGCGATTCATAAAAAATCGCATGCCATGAATCGAATCGCGATTCACGCGATTCGCGCGATTCAGGCGCGATTCTCGTTACTCTGATATACATATATATATATATATGCAGCAGAAAATAAGTTCATACACCACTATGCTAATATTAAATTATGACTTTTAAATTATGCAATAGTGCTTTAGATCAGTCTAATAAGAACTTCGATCTATATATGAATGCATATCTAATATATCTGAATATGTAACAATTATAAATGATCTTCAGAAATGGATGCTTGTGTGATTTGTCTTATATATTGTAGCAATTCCAGTCCGCTGTGTCTGATGTAGATTACCACGCAAGTATGTGCCCACAACCAATGGTTGTCTGCTCAATAAGAGTGAATCTACTAAGGATGAATAAGAAATAAAGTTATCTCATTCTTCCTGGGTGGAGTGAAATTTGAGTCCCTCTTATAGTTGCCGATGGATATGATAAGTCATTTGATAAAGACATGTCCCGTGCCTCTTCACTCATCATACTTCATAATAGCTATTAATCACTCTTCTTTGAATAATGATTATCATCTTAATAACTGCATCTCATAACAATTATAGACTTGTATCTTTAATCACAGCCTTTCAAATGTAATCGTCTCTGTCTTTGAACATAGAGTAATCATTGTTAGCATGTTTCAATTTGTTGTTGACAACTTGATATTAATCTTTTCACCTATATGGATGTCTCCGTTTGCGTATTTATCGTATTTCCCCATAATCGATTTAGAATGCAATCGCACATTCTCCTTTCATAGGCATCGCTTATCTCTATAATTGAACGTTGTTGCAATAGTTTTGTGTCCTAGCGATGTCTTTATTTGTCTATCATACGTTATAACATATCTTAGTCTTACATGGTTTACTAAGATCTCGTCAGTCATGCCAATCAATACTTATTAGACTGATCTAAAGCACTATTGCATAATTTAAAAGTCAACAAAACTGACATTTGGAGCCAAATTCGTCCAAATTCGTTCCAGGTTTGCACGGATGTGTGAAAAGTCTGCAAAATTTGTTGGAAATACCCCAACGGTCCCACTGAACGAATTGCAGGCGAATTTCTCAGTCAAAAGTCGAATTTGGCACGAATTCGCACTGAACCAGAATTTCGAGCGAACCGAATTTCGAAATTCACCTGATCTGAGTGAATGTGGTAACTTAGCTTTATAGAGAGAGGGAATCCATCTACATCAATGATAGATGAGTATTTACTATATTCAAGGAGTATTATACCAGCTGGAATAATCTGTCGGTGTCTTACCCATCTTTAGTGTTAACTTTCTAACAAGTTACAATAAATTATATACTATAGGTTATGGATAACAGATAACCATCTAGGGTTCTAATATAAGATGATATTATGAAGTAGAAATTAGATTCTCTACATGTCTTTCCTTCATGAAAGCCTTGGACCTTTAACTATCACTTGAATCTTAATTGATGATAATAATATTTTTGTTTATATGTTTTCATGTGTTCAATACTAAAGTGTCTAGAAAAGACTGTTTCTTTTTTACAGCAGATAAAGATACATGATAGAATGAACATCAAAAATACTTTGAATATTGACTCACTCGCATTATGCATCCAACCCAGATCATTCTTACAAAGTATCAAATTTGAATTACTTTGGAATAGCACTTCTTTGATCTTGAACCTGCAATTGTATGTAATAATTTGACTAAAGTTTTTCAGAAAGAATGAAAAATTTATCACTTCTTATAATAATGTGTATATGGATAAACTGGTTTGTTCAAACCAAAGACTTTCATGATTAGGATGGTGGGAATTCAAGTTTCTCTTCAGAAACAATATTTGAATGGTAATCTCTCAGTTTTGACAAAGAAGCTCTTCAGAAACAATATTTGAAATTTTGAATAGTAATCCCTCTTTATTGACAAAGTGCTAAACTTCTCGAGAACAGTAAATATCAATCATTTCATCTATTCATATTGTAAGACACTTGACTATAAAGTCAATAAAATTTGCAGACATTATCATATTGTTTTGGCGATAAATTGCATTGCAGATTCTTGTTGCAACTTGCTATCTTTTTTCAACTGTTTAATTTGTCTCTGTAAGAACTAAATTTGGTACTCCAAATGACTTATCTTTCTACTACAAATAAAATTACCACACCTTGTGGTTCCTTGACAATTCTATTTCCTTCAAAGTTCTAATGTTGTCCTACAAGGACCAGCATCGATATCACAAGCAAACAATTGTTTAATCCCCAGAAATATATTCTAGGTTCCTTGGTTAAATTTTAATAGAAAGACTCTAAATAATGCAAAATATAAATCTTAGGAAACCAGAAAAAATAACCTCACCTTAAGTAGCCATTACCAGTGCCAGCAACAAGCTTTTCTTCCACATTCATGCAATGCATGCAAGTGTACAAACTTCCATGAAATCCAGCAGATAGTATCCCTCCAGATAATGTTGTAGCATTTACACCAGTTCCCAGTTCAACAGTCTCCCTAGGCATTGCAGGCAAGATAGATCCAACAGAAGAAGAAATTTCTGAATTTTCTGAAAATGTTGAAATACATTTTCCAGTCTGACCACTCCAAATATGAACAGTTCCATCACAAGAAGCTATTCTTTCACATCCCGGCAAAATGCAGATATCATTGACAACCTAAGAATCCCACAATTAGACAAGAATTTAAAACTCACTTTGCTAGTATCAGTTGAACGAATTTACAAAGATTGTGGAAATAAGTGCATCAAGAATAACAGTCCAGGATTAAAACAATGTTATCAGACACTAAACTTAATAATTAAGCAAGAAGCATAGAGCAATCTCAGAGGTGGCTTTGAATGGAAAGGATTGGATCTAAAACAACATGGCATAGTTTTAAAAAATGCTCAATTTTACAAGCTTCTAAAAATAAGATTCCAAATAACTAGAGAAACGACTTACTGATATGATGACTGGTGATAAGAAAAACTCATGAGCTTTCCCTACTCAGGCGGTGACAACAAATTTCTAAGGTGGGGACATCATTATTTCTTCTGGCATTTTTATTTTTTGAGGGATGTATTATGGTTTTAATATCAAGGTTACCAAGAGACGGGGGTACTTGAAGACTTTGGAGACTGGTACCGGTACTGGTACAGCTAATTTTTAAAAATAGGTGACGGGTACTTGGAGACGCCAATTTTTGTTTAATATAATTTAATAATTTCTAGACAAAAACTTGACATGGATCTTTGAAAACAAGAACAATGGTAAAGTTTAACATTAACATTAAAGTTTAAATACACAAGAGTCAAATGTCATTGTGTCAAAGAGTCAAAGAGTTCAAAACTCACAATACATATTTCAAATTAGATTATAATTACATATTGAAATTCAAAAATATTGATAGTTTGATGCTGATACACATGCCAAAGGATATGAGATGCATAATTATGAGAAATTTCAAATTTGGTATTGTTCTTCTAAAAGTGGAGAAGATTTGCATGGATGTGTCCCTATAAGGTATTTGAGAAGGCTGGAGATACTCAATGGCTTCCATTATTTCCAACAATTGAATTAATGTTACGCAAAGATCTCTTATTACCATTCTGGTGACCTCTTTAGAAGAACAACGGTTACTAAATCATGATAATACAAGAAAAGTGAATAATTGTACATCATTGACGAGCCTTTCTAGAGAGGTAGTTGAGCAAATTGATCAAAAGACTATAGTGGATATCATTATCATTACTAACAAATAAATTATAATGATTTTTGCAAGGGTGATGATAGAGGATAAGAATGAGTTTTTTATAACACCTTATGCCCTAAGTTTTTTGGTGGGAGTCGTATTTTTTGGTTGAGAGGCTTTGGAGACAATGGGAGACGACAATCAGAAGAACCTTGTGCATCGAGAAGTTTTTGGGGACGTCTCTGGTATGGGAGGTCTCCGAGACGTGTCTCAAGGGGTAGGAGACGGGTCTCCTGGTAACTATGGGTTTTATTGTTGCACAAGGTTGTTTATTTATTGGCTCTTATCCAATAGAAACCAAAGGCCCTTTTCGTATTAAATGGGGATGCACATGAGTCCATTGACCTACTTTGCTTCCTTATAGCTTGGCCCTCTCATGTTGAACAATATATGAGCACTCTACTTTCTTTTTAGATTTATGTACATGACTTCCCTTGATCTCTATAAGATTTGCTTTGACCCAATCTGTTTAGATCATACAGAAATTGGTACTAACTTGATAGGTTAAAACAGGAAGGTTGAATAGGTCAAGAGGCAATAATCCATAATTTGGAGGAGAATTGAGCAAGCAACCTGAGTTGCAGCCTAAATTTCAATCTATGGAAAGTTGCATTTGTCTTAAAATGAAATTTTAATTCTCTACTCTTTGAAATTATAACTACATAGAAAATAGACAAAGGATCATGAATAATGATGGGAACTACTTTATTTTGTTTTCTAACCTTATTTTGATTACTCTTCAAATAGAGTGCGTGGATATAGTCTAAGATTGTCAAATATAGATTCATTTTATCTTTGTGGGATTCCACCCATGTTTATTTGATGTCATCTCAAGATAGCCTCCATGAGCGGTCATCACACTGATGACATTAGTAATAATTACAATGCAAGAGGGCCCACATAGAAAAAATTACCTTTAAGAATTTGTTAGAGGGGGAAAGAATGGTGAATCTAGTCCACAATTTTGGGCTTTTCACTCCTGAGCCTCTTTCCCAATCGGCAGAGTTTTTGAGCTGATGATGCATCTTATTATTCTTCCTCTTCTCACAATTATTTTAAAAATGTGGAACTATCCCAATGCAACATTTGTTTTAAATAACTAAAAGCTTCCAAGAGAAATTTATGTTTGAATTTGTCTTTTTAAATCTAATTTTTGTGAACATATAATCATAGCAGCTCAATTGTGCAACTTCTTGTGTTGTGTCGCTGCTGGCCATGTAACTATATGGAAAATTTACTGCTTTTTAGTAGGGTCGTGTGGCTCCTAATTTGGCTACTTGTGTAGCTAAACCAACAGGACACAAAAACCAATTGTACACCACAACTATAACAAATCAAAAAACAACTGATAAAATCATTTCTCCGAACTCTAATATTCCTCCTAAAATTGATGGCTACAAAACTATCCTTGTATAAATTAGCAGTCAAACAATTTTTAATCCCTGCTTTGATACTTGAATTTCCATTCAGATGATAGTGCAATTCTTCACAACTTATCAAGAAATAAACAAATCATAGAGAGACAGACTTTTATCTTGGGAACCTCAAGAAGAGAAAAACAAGTTGGATGTAGCAGTTGTACATCCTCCAAGCATTTCCTTGGAATTAAAAACAATTACAAGTGTGAAAAACTTCCAAGTGTTCCTATCTTCTTGGTGGTCACTTGCTTCAGATACTTCAACCTTACAACTTGTGTATTCTGCCTGGAATTGCTTTCCTATGTATTGCACTCACTCTGTGTAGTGGGTAATATGGTAGATTGTTTCCAATCCTGCAATTGATAGTGCATTCACTATGGAATGTATCCAGTGATCCAGTCCAACCTCCTTTGATCCTTGGCTCTAGAATGGGATTTGGGAGGGCATACATCAAACTGTTCACTTTTGAGAATCTTATTTCTATTGTCATGCAAAAATTTGCCCCTTCATGCAGACTGGTTGCTTTGAAACCACACCAACAGTTTTGAGACCACCTACTAATGGTTTCATAATGACCCGGGCAATGTTGTAACTATCCCAACAATTTTGTAATTACCCAGCAATTTCATACTGTGTTTCCTAGGGTGTGTTTCTACACCTGAAAATTCTAAAGTAACTCCATTATTGGAACAGGAGAGCACAAAAAATGTCAAATATAACATAGGATAGAATATTAATTTATTAATGTATGTCTAGATAGGCAAAATATTACAAATGACGGATTTTATAGAACCGTCCAATTTTCCCCTCATGAGTCAACTACCAACTACCTGAACCAACAAACCTACTTATGGAATTCAAAATAACATTATATTAACACAATATATGCTTTTATATACAATATCATAAATACCTAACTTTTTGCTTCACAATATGCAGTGAGCAACCCCTACCAATCTTGTGCATCCACAACCCTATTGACACAATCATGTTGAAGGTACATCATTCAACATGTCTTTGACCATTGCCACAATATAAGCAAGATAACTAACATCCCTAGTGGATTATCTTTATCACAAATTAAGACAATACAAAGTCAAGAGACAACCACTAGTATATTGATCATAAGGGCCTACCTTCCCCACTATCAATCAAAAGGTTGTAAACAAAGTGGCTCCACCTCTTGCCAAAATACTACTTGTTGATGTGAGTTTTGTTCCACTACAACATACAGAACTAAAGACTTGATATCCCAAGATGAAATACCAAATTTCCAACTCTCTCTTGAATAAGGATGCTCATATGCTAAACAATGTAGAATAACTGTGTGATCAAATGAGACAACCTCAAGGTTCCTTCTTATTATGGACTTTCACTCAGTTATAATGATGTGATATGTTGGTTATCACAAAGGGACTTACGTTGTTCATTCAATGGATATCAACCACTTCAACTGCAATTACTTCCAACCAAATAAACTGCAAAGGATAGGGTTTAGAAACCTAATCTACTTCTAGAATGTAAGAAATTGTGGATGTCTTTGTGACTCTAATAGACTTAGTTTAGCCATCAACATCAACGAAGTTAATGCAATCTCCTAAGGTAAATGTAAGATGTTCAAACTACCATCATTCCATCAATACCATCCATCAATGCATATCAAAGTGCAAGCAATAATCGAAGTTAAGTTCATATAAATGTCATTCGACCACGCAAGGCCAACTTACAATCAGCAAGTAGCTAGTGGTTTGGTCTAAGCGAGTTCACCAAAGAAACATCCAAAATCACTTCCATTCAACTAAACACTACTAATTAACATTAGGAAATGAAGAAACCATGCAACACAACTAATCCACCATAAAGACCAACAATCAATCAACAATCACTTTGATAGCATTATGGCAACAATTTCAACAAGTCTCCTCCTACTCGAATGAGTTAGAAATGAGAAGGCCTTGGCCTTTTATAGGTGTTCAACTACAATGAAGGGCCAAGATCAATTAAATATCAAGGGCCAAGATTTACCCAATACAAACCCTAATTAGGGTTGCCACCACTATCATCCAATTACATGAAGGCACCACTCTGTGGACCAATAAGAAAATTACAATGCTCTTGAGAACCAATGAGAAAATATGTACACTTGGCATAATATGATTGTGTGCTTGAACACATGTAACTGGAATTTTTTGATTGGTAGAAGACAAGTGGGCGCCACCTCAGCATCTTTATCTTGTAGACTTGATCAATTCTTTGGTGATGAGAAAATATCTCTTGATACTCAACATTATCAAGCCTTCGATTGTGATGTCATATTTCCAAATTGCTTCATCTTCTCAAATTTTATCCATCTTCATTCTTGGAAATTTTCTCATTTCCATGATTTGAACTTGATTGTACTTGCAAACTTGAAACTTAAAATTCTTGAAGTGATGAAGTCTTCATGCACTTGGATCCTTCAAAGCAAACTTGGATTTCCGGAGGAAATTCAAGTTGGTAAAAATTTTCTCTGTTTTTTTTGTGTGGGCTTGCAAATTTGTTCTTTCTCCATCTTGATCTTGCCTTGAATTCGAACTCTGATAATATGATTTTGACTCTCCTCATTTGGAGTCCTCGAGCTTGATTTTGTAGCATCCACTCGTTCTCTCCTTGCTTGAGGTTTTAAACTTGGCCTTGCCATCATCTCCTTACTCTCCAAACCTCCTTGCTCCATACTTACCTTGCAAAATCAAAGGAGAAAAAAAATGCATTAAACTCATGAAACGACAAAGTGAAGGAAATCTGAAAGCTTTCATGAAATAAAATTGCATCAGCATCAAAACAAGGAGGCAAAATGGATTTTCTTAAGTTCAAGATTGAACTTCTCTTTCTTCTTGCAAATCCTAAGTTTTGATTTTATTGATAAAATGATCTTAATCTTGCAACTTGAAATGGAAACTTGCAAAAATCTGGGAAATAAATAAGTTTTTCATTGTATGGCATGCTCAGATTTCATTTTCTTTACCCTCTTTGTCTCTGATTGTTAGGAAGAAGTCTGCCCTAAGTGTTCAAATTCGCTACTCACAAGGCAATTAGCTGCTTTCTCAAGATAGTTTCGCTGCCTCCTACAAGGTGATTTACTCCCTCTCTTATGATAGTTCGCTGCCTATTAGCAGAGGTAAATCTGTTTCTCATGTGATGTTGAAATGATTTCTCCTCCCCTCCTTAAATAGGTGATTTGGTGTCTTGAAGGGGTGTGTCCTAGTGGAGTCCGACTTGTTACTTGTAAGCAATTAGAACATTCTAATTAATCATTCTTGTCTTCCCTTGCACGCTGACTAGATAAAAGGGGATCAAGGCATACTTCCATCACTAGACACTAAGAAAAATCGCACATCTTTTCCCTTTCATCGATTCTCCTGTAGTCATGGGCGGAATTCAAGCATGCTAGAGGATTATTAATCCTTGGGGAATGGTGGAATCCGCCATCCCTCAAGGAATTTATTTATTTTACTCAAACTCCACCACTTGATCATTCACTTCTCATCCTTTCAGCTTGAATCAATTCATTATCGCTTCTTTGTTTTCAATCTGCTTTTCCCTCTTCCTTACATTAATTCAAGTGTTTCTATTCTCAAGAAGACATGGCAGAGATTGAGGGTAGGAGAGGATTTTGAAATCCTTGTTCTTTCCATTCTTTCCAACTCATCGTTTCCCATTGAATTCACCTTTACAAAGATAAGGCGGAATTGGAGGGCCTTACAGGTTAAAGACTCCTTAGAGGGTGGCAAAATCCATCACCCTTCAAGGAATTTCCTTGATTTCACTTACTTCAACTCAATGCATTTCTATCTGAATTCACCCCACCTGATTTCAACTGTCATTTCAAGTTCTTGTTTATCACCTTCGTGTTATTGTTCTATGCTCCCTTTCATATTGAAAATTTTGAAGATCAAATTTGTGTATCAATCCTTACAAGGACAAGGAGGAAATCATGAGGGTATGACGATTTTAGTTCTCTCAAATTCACCTCTCCATGCAAGTTAATCATCAACTTCATCTCCACTGTTGTTCTTCACCCTTTCATTTTCGCTTGTCCTTAATGCAAATTGGAGGGCAATCTTTGAGTTTGAATTGTCATGCAAGGCAAAAATGAGGGGCATGAGAAGATTTTGGAATCCTCAAGGGTAGGCGGATTCCACCATACCTAGAGGATTTTCTCCTTCACATTGCTCATCCTCTTCGTTTGATCTTTCCAATTAAAATTTATCCTTTATTGACTCCATGCTTTTACACCTCCACTGTGTAATCTTCCAAGCTTAATCCATGTTTCCACTACCACCAATAAAAGGTGGAAATCTGGCCTCTTAGAGGATTTTCCTCATACTCACCAATTTCAATTGTTTCCAACCATGCTAAAACTTACAGCTTTGATGCCAAATTGAAGTAGAGATGAATTTGCTTGTCCTTATGATCTCAAGCATTGCCTTATCTTACTCATATTCAAGGGCCGAAATCTTGCCCCTCAAAGGATTAAGAATCCTAGGTAAGGGGCGGATTTCGCCCCTACCTGAGGATTTTGACTAAGTTTGATACCTTCATCTCCACAAGATTTCATTTTACACTGCTTTCCCTTCATCAATTTCATGATTTCGTCCTTCATTTCACCCAAAGATGTCTCAAACTACCCATGCTTAGGAGGCGGAAATCTGACTATCTAGAGGATTTTCATGATTGCCTTCATTGATTTCAAATCAGTCTATCCCCTAAACTTGTCGTGTTCTCCTCAACTTTGCCTTTGCTTGATCTTGTTTTGACTAGATTGATGGAGCACTTCTTGTCTTTTGCTCACCACCTTGAATTATAGCTTGGATTGCTCATGATTTCGGGTGGAAATCTCACCCCTTAGAGGATTTTCCTTACATTCATCAGTTTCAATATTGTCCAATCATGCGTGCCTTGCATCTAAAACTTGCATTTTCATACCAAATTGGAGGGGAAATGAGTTTCCTTGTCTTCATGATGCCTTCTTGATATTCTTTTACCAAATCATGCCTCAAATTGTCTTCACCAAAGTGGCGGAAATTTGACCTCCTAGAGGATTACGAATCCTAGGAGGATGGTGGAATCTGCCACCTCCAAAGGATTACCTCATGACCTCAAGACTTCCTCTCTTGGTCCAACTTCATGCCTCTTCATACCTTTTCAATTGTGACTAAGTCTTGAATTTGCTTCCAAGGTGAGTTGATAGTTGCTCCAATCTGAACTAGGCCATTCTAAGGTCTGACTTCATGATAAAGTCCACTTTTCTCAATTTGATCTTCACTTTCCTCCAAGATTTTGACTCCTATGCCAAACTTGCCTCTACTCACCTCAAAGATGTGCTCATAGGCGGAATTTGGGAGTAGTGCAAGATTTTAGGCTACAAAAAGAGGGTGGAATTTTGGGGTGCTAGAGGATTTTGGAATCCTCAGGGGCAGACGGACTCCGCCATGCCTAGAGGATTATTCCCCATGTAACTTGTCGTCCCCATACTTAGTGATTTTCGCCCTTCAATGCCTAATGTGGGCATTCTCTTGAGTTTGTTTTACATTTTGGTGCCCCCATACTTGGTCAACTTTGGCGTTTCCCTCAAAGTGAAAATGCAAAGAGGTGTCTCATCCATAGTTCAGAATATCGGTATCGGCAACTTATCGCTGAGGGCAAAAGAAAAATATCGGAAAATATCAGAGATAAGTCGAAAACTTATCGGGAAAATATCGGGAACTTTAAAACTTGCTTAAATTTAATTAGAAATGCATTTTTTTTGCAAAATTCAATAAGCAGATGCATCTAATGAGTAAACAAACCAAACAAGCTGATCTAGATATATATAAATGCAAATAGGGTACAAAATCGCATCCTCATGTGGAATGTTGATGGCTGATAACCATAGTCTGATAGTCTAAAAACTCTAAACTCTAAAGAAAACTTAAGATAGCAAATTGTCTTTGTAAAACATTCAGTAAATGTCAAGTACATAAACAAAGTATATAAAAATTATCATTTGTTTTGATAATTCATAATTTAGAAGTAAAATTTTAATCAGAAATAAATATATAAAATTATATTAAAAATTACATAATTATTTTACTATAAATGTGTAATTATTAGAAAAAAAAAGTTCATAGTGAACAATGTCATTTCTTATAAAATACACTAGAATGAAAACAATAAATGTATTTGGATTTACTAATAATAATAATATCATAATTTAGAATAAAGAGTCATTTACATAAGAGCCCATCAAAGCAACACAAAGCCCTTGAAACATTTTGAATTCCAGATAAATAATAAAAGAATTTGTGAGTTCTTATCCTAATATTCTCTTATTATCAATTGTGGAGAAACATGTCGACATTAGTCCACGCCATAAGCAGACTAAAACTGACTGAGGTGCCCACACCCATTAAGCCAAACTCAAAGTAGCCAAAGCAAAGTTGGGCCTACTGCTCATTAACCGCCATTGCAAAACTCCAATTGCTTGAGAAATAGGGGAGTAATATTCAGAGCGCATGTTTTTCTCCCATTCCATCCATTCCTAAGGAGGGGAATAACATCTTTCCTGCAACTTCAGCTCATACACTCGCCGTCTCAGAACAGACATATTTGCGTCTACCATGCCCGGCCCTTCAAAACAGTCATAATCTCCATATCTCGCTTTGATGCCCACATACTTTTTCCTCAAATTCACACCTTTCTTCTGTGTCTTCAACCTTAACAAGCCAGAAGCATTGGACTTAACAACAGATGCAGCTCTCATAACCTCCATAGCTATGAATATAACACTTGTTTTTTGCCTAAGGGAAGCTAGAAAAGAAAAAATTGCAGATATCAATAGATTTGAGATAGAAGAAAACAGAAAATGCATTGAAAACTAGATGCGTGATCACTTTTCACCTTTTCTAGGCTGTCAGTCCCTATAAGCGGACTGCGGCCGATATTTTTGGCAAATATCGCGATATGTTTGTAACTTATCGCCGATATTCTGGGCGATAAGCTGGGAACTTTTCGGCGCGATAAGTTTGCGCGAAAATTATAGAACTTTTCGGCGCGATAAGTTCACTTATCGCCGATAAGTCTGCAGCAAGTTGATCTATGGTCTCATCTATTGGTTGCATTTGGTCTAATTGAACGCTAACACCTTTAATTATCCATGCTCAAACTCAGACCTAAGGACTTGGAGACTTGAAATTGTCACCAACTAAGACTACCTAAGACCACCTGAGAGCATCTAAGACCACTACTCCTACAGCCAAAGCAAAAAGAGGAGGTCCCCATTTGCAATGGGGGTGATGGTGTGAAACCTCACAGCACTACTCTACATCAACACCCAAAAAGCTAGAAACCAAAAACAGGAATACAATGCAATTGAACATAAAAGTAAAATGGGAAACCTAAATTTATGACAACACACCAAACAAGAAATGGAAATGCAACAACACACTACTATCAAAATGATATTCAAGCATATTACCCAATCTCCAAGCAAATAGCTAACTCAAAATGTGAATCATCTTCCATGCTTTGGTAGGTCCTCCAACCTCCACAATAAACCTCCAGCAACCTATCCATCAATACAAGTAGTAATGGTTCTACCATGATAGGTAATGTGAATGTGTTTCCATGCCTAAAAAAGATGGCATTAGTTTCTATCGATAATGCACCTTTTACAATAATGCCTTTATCATCTTACAAAAAATATACAAAAAAATTGCATACCCTCTTTAAGCAAAATTGAATTTAGGGCAATATAAAACTTTTTCCTTGAAAATCTGATGGAGAAGACTCCAAAACTTAGAGATAATACTACTAATGCATTCAGACTATCCCCTAAACCCCTCAAGCAATTACCATTCACTTTAAAAGTCTTGACAAGACTTTAATTTACTAGCCTGCCTATGTTTAGTATTGTTAACTATTACATTACAAACTAAGAAGTTCAAAATTGTGAGAATAACTCCAAGCCTAAACCTGCTAACACTCTGACTATGGAGTCATGACTAACTACCCTGGTAATGTTGCCTAACAAGAAACTTTCATCTATATTCTTGGACATTTTGGTGAATCCAATACTATTATTTTCTTCCTTTTCAGCAAGTTTTGGCAGCCACTAAAATCTATAGACAATTATCTCACCAAAAACACTACAAATCACTGAACAATGTGACAGACATAAACTATACAAAGAGATGAAAAGGAATTGTAATTCTGTACAAAGACCAACCATAAGCCACTCTATCACAAACAAGAAATTGCATGTTTATTACAGGTTCCATCATTTACGAGCTCATCAATCTCCAAATTAAGCACGTCTAAACATAGTATCCAGTTGAAAAAAAAACAATGCCCACAAAATAAATGAACTGGTGAAACTAACAGATATTGTAGTGTGCCATTTTTAACATTCTTCTGCATTCTCGCAGCAAATAAGCATCCATTGAGAGGGCTTGCTCTTAACATCTACCAAATGAAAATCTCATTATAACATGCTTATGAACACCATTCAAGGACAAGGTGACTAAATCGAATGCACCATGAGTTTACAAAGTTGTATTTGGTGAGAGAATTGTGTATAGATTTTAGTGGTTGCCAAAACTCTACAAATCCATAAAGTCAAAATTTGAAGATTATATGTATTTCAGACTGCTTCCCTTCAAAAGATCATTTGCACACATTCACCCATACGAGTAATCAACCACCTTTCATTCTCCTTTTCCTCTCATAACACATGTAGGATTGAAAAGAACAAGAAATTACAAAGCTACACAATAATATATAGTATTGGGACTCAATCTCGTGATGTCAATTTTGGCTTGAGTCTCTTCTCTTCTTGAGTGTCTTGACCTACTTGTCCCTCATTTATACCCAATCTGAGAAAGTTTAAGTGGGTCTCCCTTGGTCGAAATTGCCTAGGAGCAGTCCACTATTATTCCCCATGAGCCTATAATGTGTTGCAGCTGTCAAAATCTCTAGAAATGTTGTGTGCAAGATGCAGATCAAACTATCTAAATCTTTGTAAAGAGTCGGTGCAGTTAGGTTTCCCTACCAAGCATGTCTTTCCTCCCACCCTGACTTCCCATTGTTCATTACTGAGAAAGCAAAATTCCTCATCACAGCATGTCATTCATCCAACCCCCACTTTCATTCCACTTTTCCTTTCTATTTTGTCAAAATGTCAGACTTCCCTCTCCTTGGGTACCTATCATGAGGTAGTCCCAAACCCGGAGACCCAACATTTTCCACCATACTTTCCTCGTTGGAGTTAAACCCCCCAAGTTCCCTCTTCCCACATGTCTTAATGGTATAACTTCTTCCTCACCCCAAATCCCGACACCTTGACATATAGCATGAAGCACAAATCATCACTATTGGCAGGAAAGCATTGTGCTTTTTGCGGAGATGATACACATGAAATGTTTAAATGTGACAAAGCACAACAATATTTTCAAAATGTGGCACCACAGTCAAGAAGTGATGACTTCAAGGGACATAAGAGGAGTAAGGGGAATAAGAAGAGTTCCGTCGCAACGGGTCACAAGATGTCAATGAATGGATTGATGGTCATTGGATACATCAAATGAGGAAGATAAAATAGAAACAACAGATTCACACCACAAAAAAGAAGTTTGACACCAAGAACAACAAAGCCACAGTCCACACTCAGCAAAGAACTGATATCGGTAGAAATAAGCAGAAAGAAATTGAAGAAGTTAGTGAGGAATCCAAACTAGAAGAAGATTATAATTATTAATTATTTCCGACCTAGCAAACAACAACATGATAGGCTTGTAGAAAAAGAAAAACAACAAAATGATGATGTAGCCTATTTTTTAGAAGTAATGATGTTTAGGAGTTTGGCATCTTTAACCCAACCGAAAGACCTTTTAGTGAAATTCAAACAATTGGGCAAGTATCGAAACAAGCAAAACAAGTCCATCAAATCATAGAGGACCAGAACTGGGAGTGTAAACCCCTTTTAATCTAAGTTACCAGATCCTTCAGATTAGCCCCAGATCATGATTCCAGTGCAAGCCTGATCTTGATTCTGCTCAAATTCCTCTCAGATTCCGGAGAAATCTGCGGAAATCCAAGGTTGTGGGTGCCCAAAAAGGGGCCCCACATGCCATTTTTTTATTTTTATTTTTTTCATAAACATGTTGCAAGTGTTATGCTTGCACTCTAAATTGCATGGGGCCTCTTAAGGACTTGTTACTGATTATGTGCAGGTCGTTTTAGCAATTTTTTCTGTTAGAATCATTATTGGAGCAATGTTGTGAGTACCAAAAGGGATGGATAGCAAATGTGTGAGTGGAAAACGACTTTATAGACCTCTTGGCAGTGCTCCAGAAGATCATAATGGCATGTGAGACGAAAAGCAACAGATGGAAGTTCTTAAGGCAAATGATTATGACAAGTGACAGTTTGACATCTTAAAAAGCAGTTGTTTGACAGCTTTGAAATTTTTTTGGCCACATCTATTTTCTCAATCTTGACTGTGTTAGTTAGGGTGTCAGTTGATTTGTGCATTGTTGGAAGCCTATTTCTTTACCTAGAAGATGCAATAGTTTGTTCCTATGGACAACTATCTGTGTATTGCCAGTGGTTGTTATGGCTGAGACATCATTTGGCTTGCCCACACAGGATTTTGGCAGACAGTCGATTGATTACTGATGGGAAACAATTGGCATGCCAAGGAACCATTTACCTTCCTTGCTAAGAGGCCACAGAAGGATTTAAGGCAATCAAGGAGTCTTTGGCATAGCTTGGTTGGCTCAGTAGACACTCTTATGTGGTTTTCAAAGAAGGATAGAAAATGTTTAGGGTTCTCATGACATACAGAAGCGAGGTGAGACAGAGGAGGTTGTAGGGTTAATGTACAACTCCATTAAGACCAATATGGCAAATCTCCAGGTATGCCACTGATTAGAGAATGGGATATGAGTAGCATCAAAGTTCCCAGACTCAAACTCGGCTCGGACTCGACAAGGCCGACTCAACTTGCGACTCATAACTCGGCAAAATGCGACTCGGGAGTGACTCACCAAAGTGAAAAAACCCTTAAAATTTAGAGATTTTTAAGAATTTAAAACTTGTTTCATGCACCCATTATTGAATAAAGCTGAAAGACACAATAACATCATCAAATAGAATAGAATTTGATAACATACATCAATCACATAAGTACAAACGTAAATTGTAGCTAAAGGAAATAACAAACTTAGATATCTAGAATTATTAGTATTGTCAAATGTATATAAAACTCATGGAATATGAAATCCATGACATCAAATGTTCCAAACATATGTGAAAACAAAAACAAGTCTGGCTCTGGCTCTGGGTCAGCCTCAGCCTCAGAGTAGCCTGTATCCCTCCTACAAAAGCGTCTGAGGTAGTTCCTGGATGACTGAGAAGCCATAGTCTGTGCCTGTGAGGTGCCACTCTGACAAACATCAGTTGTGTTTGCTCATGCTCTACTCTCCTCCTCTGCCATGGCCACAGCCTCAGCCTCTCTATCCGCCTGGTCAACCCACTCAAGGTCCTCATCAGTGAAGACAGGATCAGTAGACTCAGTGACCCACTCGAATTCTGGATTGACCTCCTCTAACGTGATCGGGCTAGAATCACTGTCCAAAATCTCTCTGGTTCTAAGACAAATGTTGTAATGAACAAAGACTTATTTTTCTTCCTATCTCTCACTTTTCCTCTCTTCTTCTCTTAATAACAAAATAAGACACAATTTAGGGTTAGAAGGAAGAGATAAGCCAAAAAAAAGTTAAAAAAGTTATGTATTTTTTTGCTTTTTTTCATTTCTAACTTGGTTGTTGTTGGCCGAGTCAGGAGGCTCGAACTCAGTGAGTCAGCCACCACTCAGCGAGTCAGGTGTCTGACTCAGTCAGGTCTGAGTCAAAGTCCATCTAACTCATCAAGAATGACTCGACTCGCTGACTCGGACGACTCGCTTGACTTGCCGCAAGTCTGGGAACTCTAGGTAGCATACGCAACTTGGAGTTATTCACCCATTTAAATTTTCTCTAGATGAAAATCTCTATTGTGTGTGTTTTGCCCATTGTCACCCATTATTATATGTTTGAAGTTTTGAACCAATGATGAATGAACATTGAACATGTTACATGTATGAATCTATGAATATACATACACACATACATATATATATATTTGAAAATATCTATATATACCTGTGGTACCGGAACCCGCCCAAAAAAAAATTGCTGAATCCAGGAATCGGAATCCGAACCCGAATCTGAATTAGCACCAAGATCGACAACTTAGCTTTTAATTACTGCACACCTCAATGATGCTGAAGTAAAACATGTAATGGAAGATTTGGGTCCAAACGTTAACATTATTCCGACAACCACTTGAGAAAGACTAGGCCATCCCAAGTTGTTTGAAACACCAATGGACATAAGTATGGCAGATGGATATGGCATGGAAACTTTGGGAACTTGGATAAGTGTATAAGTAAATATTCAAGGATTTAAGCAAATAGCAGACTTTGAGGTGGTAAAAATGAAGTAATCCTTTACTACTTTCAAAGCACTATTAGGCCTCAAATGGTTTGTTAATTCTAATGGAATTGTAGATTCAAAAAGGAGGAAATATCTTTTGTGAATGATGACAGAATAGTATATATCCCATTAGGGGAAAGGGAAGATAGAACAAATGTAAAAGTTGCCCAAGAAAGGGATGGCGAAGACCAAAGAATCATCTATTCAATATCAAGGCTTCTACCACAGGAAGAAGAAGATCCAAATAGCTCCAGTGAGATTGAATTGGAGACTGACAATGATAGCATAGATAGTGAAGAAGTTCTTGACGCATGGATGTAGGGTGAACAAGAATTTACTTCTCAGAAAGTTTATGGGTTCCAGAGAGAGTTTATGAACCTACTTGTGCTCAGAAAACATGATCCATGTGTGAAAGAGATAACGAGACCAACAAGGTAGATGATGATACATCTTGATTTCATGGCCTGCTTAATAACTCAAACTCAAGTCTATCATGTTTCATGTAGAAAAATAATTCTCCTGCAAAATGATCACTTTTTGTAACATTTGTCTGAACTTTAATGAAATAATTTCTCTCATAATAGCATTTAGAATATATGCTCCAAAAATTTAAAAAAAAACAGCACCAAATGGGATAAAATTATATTACTGCCCATGAAAGATCAATGTAGGTCAATGGAAACCAAAAAAACTTACAATAGTTAGTAAACATGTTAAAAGTAATTCCAACAAACGAATTGCAAAAATAGAATATCTAAATTTAAAGCTATCCAAAAGCATAAATAAATGAAAGACAGTCGTAATCAAAACAAGCCACTAATAGTGCCAAGGGAGGGGAACCAATGGATGAACATGACTCTAGTCTGCATAAGCAAGTAGCAGAAAAAGAGCCAGCATTAAAAGTTCAGATTATGAATCTAAAGACCTTCAAATATGACAAAGTTCTCACCCTAAAGAAGCAGAAGGAAGTGGAAGTTAAAAAATAATAATAACAATGATTAGAAACACTACAGAGTTAACTGCACTTGTACTGAAAATATGAAATACACTACAGTAAAGTTTAAACAATCACAAAATAGTAAACTTTCACAAAACAAAAAGAAAAGTAAAATTCAAAATAAGAAAGAACCAACAACCATAAAATGAGCAAGCTTACTATTTCAATGCAGGTTAGACAAGATGGACTGCAAAATTTCCAATGTCAATTTAGCAAGCATCCTCAGCTAGGTTTAAATTCTATTATAACAGACCTGAACAAAATAATGATAGTGATATTTGGATAACATGTCATGAGTGTTCATTCATTCCCAACAGATTAAGCTTCTTTAATTTTGTATCACCAACCTCCTCATGGCCTGTATAACCTATCATGCAATCCATTGTTGATAACTGCCATTTGTATACTATACCCCTCACTCTTGGTCCAGTTCCTGCTGAGAAGACTGTACATTCATCATCTTCAACAGCCACAGCCCTCAAAACTCCAGGGTGTGCACGCACAGAATGAAGAACTGATGCTTTTAATCTCCATGGGTGCTCATCCTTCATGCCACCAAGTCTGCCTAGAAACTCTGGTCCTTCCCAGGTGTCAACAGCAGTAGGTAACCATGACCAAGGTTCATATTTGCTACAAGACACTGCCACTTCATTATTAGCATTTTCTCGGTCATCTGGTGCCTTCCTGGTTATTGAAGACTTGCTTATTTTGCTTGCCTGAGACTGGGGTATT
This sequence comes from Thuja plicata, assembly GCA_018584345.1. Classification (NCBI taxonomy): domain Eukaryota; kingdom Viridiplantae; phylum Streptophyta; class Pinopsida; order Cupressales; family Cupressaceae; genus Thuja; species Thuja plicata. Next base: position 881,701 of record MU225313.1, read on the forward strand.
GACCAGCCTACACCATTGAGCAGCAAGCTGGCTGGGTTGAAAGGAGTTTGTGGGTTCTTGTTGGTACTTATCCCATGAGTGATATCTCCAATCTGAGACATTTCACCTACACATTTCCACTGCAGTTCAAGAGATTAGGAAGATAAATAACTTCTAAGAATGGGAGAAGAGTATCTAAGCATAACATGTGATTGAGCTGGTTAAGAAATTAAGAACTCCTACAGCCAAATATCCTTTCATCATAATCATAGAGGAATCCAGACTACTAATTGCTACCATATTGGGCAAAAGCTTCTTCCTGGTACTGCAGTACAAACAAGAATGTGACTGCTCTAGATACAACCTAGTCCATATGAAGCAACTAATTCATCCATACCTTCCACTTGTATCGCCTAAATAGAACTTGCTCAAGAAGCAGCCATGTGGTAAAACACTGACGGAGCTTCTCAATTCCAAGAAGCAATGCAAGGGAAGGATATAACAAAAATCTGCATCATAAAAAGAATTTAATCAATCTTTTACGAAGATTTCAAGATGCTGTTTTAGAACAGCATTTTCAGCTTGAAAACACTATTGATGATTTTACAGTATCATTTGTATTTCCACATGGTTATAAGAAGCAGAATATTTCAACCTGTAGCAGTAGACACTTACACAAGGTCCATCTTGTTGTTAGCACAGCTGTCTTCACGAACTTCAGAATGTCCATTAGTATTTATTCTTTGTATTCTGGATGAAGAGTCATGATTCCCCATTTCATCCTCTACAGAATCAACTTCCTGGGAAAAAGCAAGTTCATCCAAAACTGGCTTAATCTTTGGTAGCATAAATGCTGCAGTAGAATCTGGTCCAATGTGCTGACAAATTGCAAGTAACGCCTTTGCAGCAGGCTGTGTAAAATTCATACAAAAGATATCCACACAGAAAATCAGAAATGACAAGAAAAAAATTGTGTATTTAATAATTTCATAAGAAATGGGCCATGGCACTGAAGTTTCTTCAATAGTGAATATCAGTATATAAGAGCTTTGACTAGCAGAACAGACAATAAAGAGTGAATATGACCATTACACCTGTACCAAATTTGGATTTAGATTGTTTTGCATGAGCAACTTTGCATGGACGCTGTTTTGCTCCTGGAAAACAGCATCAAAATCACTGATCTTTTCATTTTTAGATATTGATATACTGTTAAAAGATATTAGAGACAACTAGTAGTGTCAAACCTGCACTAGCTCAGTAAGGACAACTGAACTAGGGAGAGTTCTAACTAGTCCATCAAGAACTGTGAGTGCATCTATTACAGCCAGAGTGTGCCAGCTTTGAAAAGGCTCCTGTTTATCTACATTGGAGAAAGCTGTGCCAGATAATATAATGTTGCGTAAAGGTGGCAACATTTGCCTTACAATAACTTTATCCCCAAGATGCCCTCCTATCAAACATCAACAAAAACACAAGTTAAGAAGATAAGTTACTGACTAGAAATCTTATATATACCAAAGAAAAACTTTAAAAAGCAAAAATAAAAAGAAACTGCAATCTCCATGTTCAAATCTGGCAAGCATTACCAATTCTAACTAAGGTTTCAATTCCCTCAACAGTGATTCCTCGTCCAAAGCACTGCATTAGAGGCAGAATTGTCTGGAGCAAACAAAGTATATTGAGTGACATATATACCAAAATCCAAAGCAGAATTGATAATTTATAAAAACAAAAATACTTGAGATCAAAAGAAAACTAGTCATAAGTCAAGGACTAAGTGAGCCTTCTTAACCTGATGAATTGTGATAGGTGTACCAAGTTCTTCACAAGAGCCTACAAGCAAAACTGATGCTGCCGCTGCTGAGTTTTTATCATAAGAGATATATAGATTTTTGATAACCACTGGGTGAATGTATTCCAAATATGCTTGTAACCCCACTGACTTCCATAAATCTCTTATGAATGAAATCTGAAGAAGGGTCACCTTGAGGTGTAATGATTCTGCACTCTGTCATAAATATCTGTTTATATCTCAATGAGTCCTGAAGTTTCTTTAAAATTTCAATGTAGACTACTCCACATGTCAAGGTAAAACTAGAAACATATGCATGAAATTATAGGTCATAAAAACACATAAATACACAACTATGAAATTGAAAATAGAAGTCACTTCATGGAAAACTGCAAAGTCACTTCACTGAAAACTGCAACTGACTTGTAAAATTTTCTGAATTGAAGGCAGCAACATCGATTTTGCTGCTTGAGGTTTCAAAAACCGTATAAATTCCCTTAGTAAATGCACAGCAGCTTCAACATCAAAATCTGAAGGAGGAGCCAAGATAAGTGGTAAACAAGATGGGAGGCACATTTCTGCAGCAAAAGAGCCCATCGAAAGTAGAGCTCCTTCTCTTGCTAATTTTGCTGCATATTGTAGGCGTGAACTTTTGCTCCCCATAATGTGAACAGGTGCAAGAAACCAATAAGCTGATCTTACTGTCGAAGGAAAATATGGCATTTCTAGTAGAGCTTCTGCTGAAGGCCTCCTGAATAAACACACCCATTTGAAAGGTTATGTCTGTCTAGCACTTTTACTATATATGGAATCCTGAACTATATGTATAAAAACTGTAAGAATTTTCCTCAACGCCAATAAAATCCAACAGAATTCTCAATCAGAAGACATAGCAAGCAGCAAAGCATTTGGATGAAATTTTGGGCTTCACAATCTTTTCAGTAATTGAGAGCATAAATGAACCATCTTTAAAAAAAAACAATTAGTAGAATGACACCACATGAATATCATAAATGAGATAAACCCAACTATCACAATTAAGTAGCTATGCAAATATGATTGCATAGAAGTCGAGGATTACATATGGTGTTTAAATTTTAACCATAGTTGAAAAACTCGGAGTCAGCAATAACTCGGCTCACACAATTTTTTTGAAACACTCAGACTCGCAAAAAACTTGGCGAAACAAACGGCAATAAATCGGCACTTTTATCGAACATTTGAAAATATCTATTTTCGTAAAATATTCTTATAAACACCGAAGTTATAGAACATATTAGTTATTATTGAATTCTATCATATATAAATCAACATTAGATACCATTAGCATTCATGTACATATTAGTGGTGATAAGTTATCATCTATAATTCTTTAAAAGATACTAATATAATAATTATAATACTTTAAAATAAATTAACATAACAATTATTTTCATTGGTTCATATTTACATTTCTTTTTTTTTATCGATAATATTTAGATATTATTAATATTAATTGTTATTACATTAATATTGTAAAAAGTCTAAATATTAATACATATATGTTATATTAATTTTTATATGGCTTACTCTTAGTAAATATTAATACATACTATGTTATATTAATTTTTAGTATGTTATATTTTAGCACTGTGAGGTCTTTTATCTCCATATCTGTAATGAGCCTGCCGGCTCTGACTCGAATACTCTTAGCAAATTCACCCTTTTTCAAATTGAATTTAAAATTGATTGTTTGAATTTAATTTTCAATGATCATAACTCTATCATATGCATTTAAACAACCATTACATGCAATATATCCACGCCTCACAAAATACGTTCATTATTTGCTACAAAGTAAAACCGATTCACAAAGAAAAACCTGTAATTAAGTCTGGTGTCTCACATTGACTGTATCGTGGTTGCTGAGTGTCTTCCTTCGAATGATTATGACATGATTTGGTAAGTATAATAATCATTGTTCTTGAATATCGTACCTCTAAATTTCATGACTGAGTGCCTCCAGATTTTCCATCTTCTAGTTGGGTTTGCTTAATGGAATTCCAGCCGTCCATAAAATGACTGTGCTATTTGATGATTGTGCCATTTACTATGATACGATACAAGTAATGCGTTCTGTTCACTTTGATTGGCTCCTCCCGAAAAATGTATTCCCCCCTCAAGTGAAAGAGGCAAAGTGCCTTCTTATATCTTATTGCTAGATTTAGAAGCCACGTTGCCAAAGGGCACATTTTATGACATATATTCCCCTTTCATTACTTATCGCACCACTACATTACTTCTGTGTTTGTGCGCTAATGGAAATTGATAATATATATACTAATCATGGATAACACTCAACGATGTTAATTATCTTCATGCCTGCAATCGCCGACCCTCATATATTAATCCTTCTCTTTATAGATGTGATATATTAGTTGTTATTGACTTCCGCTTGCAATAGTAAGATCACCATTTATGACTAGTGATACTTGTGCATATTAATTCATTTATCTCTGTATTAATGATCGCTTCCTTATAACTCCGCGAGTATATCAATAATGTAATTAATATATTAATTAATGTAATTTGTTTAGTTTTATATTAATATTAGAAGAATATTAATATATTAATATTATATTATGAGTATTAATTATATTTATTTATTAATTAATTCATATTATATTTAATATTAAATCCTTACCGTTCATTTATTTATATATATTTTAATATTAGTATTTATTTAATTATATTATAATGTAATTAAAATATAATTATATTATTATATTTAATAATAAATTATATTTTGTATTATATTATTGTATTCATATAGTATAATATAATATTATATTGATTATATTCTTTCGTTATATAATCAATTAAAGTATTATTTATTTATTTATTTTTATTATCTTATTCTAGAAAGGGAATATTACAATATCGCTTACAAACGTAAGAATCCATCTCCATCGTTCTTGACCAGAATCTGGATCACTTTGGTCTCGTTCTCGACTAGAATCTGCATTACTTTGGACTCTTTGTCGTCGTGTCGTAGATCACTTTGCACTCTCGATCACTAATTTTTATATGTCATGCCCTAGGTCGCGCGTCCAACAAAAACAAGCTTCGTCTGGACGAAATGCATAATTTTTTTTGTGTTTTCTCATTTTCATAACCGTTTGACCGCGATTTTGACCCCTTTTTTGTGATTTTTCACGATTTTTTGCCAACTAAACTGTGCGATTTTTATCGACCACGATATCTTCTACGATTATATCGTTTCAGGCTTTTAGCTACAGACGCGCGATATATCACAATATCTACGATATATTGGCACTATTTTCAACTATGATTTTAACAAATATGCCCATTGACTTAATCAATTAATCTTGAGTAGTTTTCACTATATACAATGTTGTCCATTTTTTTATTTTCAAGGCAACCCGGGGATGCGTCCCCAGCCTTTAAAGGCGTGTCCCCATTTACGAGACGTTCCAAGGACAGGGGAAACACCTAGGGGACGTCCTCACGCTTTCCCCCCTCCCAAAAAAAGAACATATGAAACACATGTGCGTGACAGAAGATAAAGGGGGACAGCTGATCCATAGTTCAAAATATCGTTATCGGCAACTTATCCAAAAATATCGGGAACTTAAAAAATTGCTTGAATTTAATTTGAAATGCATTTTTTTGCAAATTGCTCTAAAACACTGCAAATCACATTTTTTCCCCTTCAAACCCTTTTTTCCTCTCCCGAACACCAATTTGCAAACAAGAAAATGTGAGATAACTGCTTTTTGGGCCGTCAATCCCTATTAGCAGACTATTGCAGATATTTTGGCAATAAGTTCATGTTTTTTCTATGATAAGTTTGAAACTTATCTGCGATATGTACTCCACGATAAATTTACGTGTTTTATCGCGGCCTCCAACTTATTGCGATAAGTTTACTTATCGGCGATATATCTGCCATATTTTAATCTATGGGCTGATCATCCCCACCAAAAAGTTTCATTAAAAAAACACGCAAAAATTTATTAAAAAAAAATATTTATTCTTTCTTTGTGTGCCCTGTAATATCCCTTGCCAATTCTGACCTGAAAATGCTGATTAGAGGCTCAAGGAATATCGTCAAACACTTTGCATACAACCTCTTTACTTGCTGTTTCTGAGTTACAGTCTGATAATAATTGCTTGAAATGATGTCAAATGCGATTTAACTGCTTTCAAATGGTTACTAGGATGTCTAGGCAAAGAACCATAATGTAAATGCAATTCTTTTTGTCTACACATACATGAAGAGGGTGCTCAAACCAAAGTCATAATAAATGCTCATTAATATCGTTAATGACATTTGTTTGGTCACTTGATAATATATCTCATAAAGTGGGCGCTCATTCCAACTTAAATGCACCTTTTAATAACTTGAGTTTATAATCAATAAATGTCCTTTTATAATAAAGTCAAATAAAGTCATTAAATACTCTCACTTTATAATTTGACTTTATGATATTAAATCCCCTTTAATTATAAAGTCACATGAAGTCAACATAATGTTCCCTTAAAATAATTATTTATTATTAAAGTAACACTTAAATAATAATTAATTATTATTAAAGTAGCACTTTAATAATAATTAAATGTCATAACTCCATTAATAACCATTATTTAATGATTCTGACTTCATTACTGGCTAGCCCATTGCTCCCACTGTCAATCTGGATGTCTTACTAGAAATAGTAAGGGTCCCTCTCTAACATCTACTAACTTACTATAATTAGTAAGTCCCTCAAAACGGAACCAGAAACCTCTGAATATCAAAGCCTCACAACAAATGAAAGATCTAGTGAGATAAACATTTACAACAGCCACCTGAATAGCTCCAAAACTCCCAAACTGGACCCTCTAATCCACCATACTAGCCTGCGAGGGTCAAAATAATTAGGCTAATCCCTCAAACTCCGATGCTCACGAAAATGGGGACATTACATGCCCCGACATCCCCACTCGCCCTACATGAAGTAATCATGTTTCCTTTCATTGCACATGCATTTTTTGTTTGTGAAAAAATATTGCAGTAGGGTTTGATATAAAAGCAAAAATTTTAAGGAAAGATCTAAGGAGCAACTGGAAAAGAGATTAAATCTAGGGCATCATCAGTAGTGAGACAACAATTTCTTCAAAGAGGTAAGTCATTCTATCATTTTTATTTTTTTTGCAATTTTGTCAAAGCTTAAGTAAGAAATGTCCGATTTTCTTTTTTATTCCATTTTTCAGTTTAAAGTTGCATTGAATCTTGAAAAAACATGAGCAGCAGTGAGAATGACAATAGTGACAATGAAGTGAAATTAAATTGAACTTGAGGAATTTTAATGACGTCCACGAGACCAACGATCTAAGGGGCCAAGAATCACATCCTAACCCATCTTCATGTTCTTCTCGATGTCAGCTCTTCGGTTATGAATCTTTATCAAGAAACCAGCAGTTTTGTGAAGCCTTGCTTCCTCGAAAGGTTAGTTTAGACAGCCCTCCTTCAAATTGTTCTCAAACTGACCATGGATATCCTAGTAAACAGCACATTCAAAAATAAAGTGTCATTCAGTTTCAACTACCCCTTTGCTGCAGAAAGTACAAATTCTTTCTTCCCAAACTTCTTTGGGAACCATCCATCTACCTTTCTCACACCTTAGATGACAAGCCCCTATTCTTAGTTGTGCCACTAACAATCTAGCCTCACCCTTAATTGCCACCCGCAACTAGTCTTTTCATCATGATCCCAAGTGGGATTTGAACTCTTCAACATAATGAGCTTTTTTTTCAACTAATTTGCTTTGTCCACATGGAAATGCTGAATTTTCCTGACACATCTTTTTATCCCTTCACTAGTGTTGGGGCATGTTTGCAAGTCAATGTCCCATCTGCCCATCCACTTATTGTTTTGCTTCATCCATGACTTATTTCTACAGACTCGCTTCTCCTCAACAACCATTTTGGGCCAGCGGTGTTTATCCATGTTTTCAACATTTTTTAGACAGCTTAACAAACGGATTACCACTGAAGCCTCCATCGGAAACATACTTGCTTCAGCTAGGAGAATCTCATATGGGACCGTTGATTTGACTTTGAGACTACTAGTGATAAGATGCTTTTGTATATTTTCTATTTGTTTCCATTTGTGATTTGATAGGCTGCTCCCCCAAACCTCACAACCATAGAGTACAACTAGTGTGACCAACAAGCCAAAAAGAGTTTTCTTGGTTTTCCAATCCCATAGCTCTGATTGTCTACACCTGTTTTGCAGTAGAAAATAAGCCCTCCAACCCCCTTGTACCATTTTGTTCTACAAGTCTCCCAACTGAGCCAATTGTTAAAATTGATTCCCAAGTACTTGTATTCCTCCACAATCTCCAGCAAACTTCCTTCAAAGATGAAATTAGCCTATTGCTTCTTCCTCTTTAAAGAGAAAATCACGATCTTAGTTTTGCTGGCATTCACCTTAAATCGATTGCCAAGTACTTGTATCCCTCCACAATCTCTAACAAACTTCCTTCAAAGATGAAATTAACCTGTTGCTTCTTCCTCTTCAAAGGGAAAATTGTGATCTTATTTTTGTCGGTGTTTGCCTGCATCCCAACCTCCTGGAAGAAACTCAAATAAATGTGTAATAGTTTCAACCTCATCAAAGTGTGGAAGTATTGGAGGTGGAGATGAACAACCACCAAATCCTTTTGAGTGCCCTTCCATTGTCTTGAAACCTACTCCAAAGGGCCCATTTAACCCTAAAAAACTCTACTCCAACTTGTGACCTCTCTAGATACCAAAAACAAAAACTCGGAGGGGAGTAAGGTATGGTTGTCACATTTGCAAGAAAACTTTTAGAGGGAGCTACACAAGGATATGGTTTCATTCATTGGATGTTACAAGTCGTTTGTAAGGATATAAAGGAGAATGAGAAGGTAAAGGCTCATAGATTGTGCAAGGAGGAGGAAATGATGACTAAAGGTGTGATAGATCGAATACATACATTCTTTAGGACAACCATTTATTACTATGCCACCCATGGTTGGTAGTGGTAGTAGTCTATGTCACAGGGTTCACTGAAGTTCAAACAAGAAATTTGAAATTGGACGAATTTTAAGGAAATTTTAAACAAATTATTTTGATTCACTATAAAATTCATATGGAAAAAATTAGAGTTTTTATAATAATATATTTTAAAAATGCATTTGCATGTTTCTCAACCCCTCTTTTGGTTACTTCAATTAAGCCCTTAGCTGAACCTTCCCAAAAAGCCCTCACCCTCAAATTGAAAAAGTTTGGAAGCTCTTGTCACAAGCCTCCTACATCACAAATTTGGCTAGTCAAGCTAAATTGGTGGCATAGAATAGAAAACCTTCTTCATGATGTCATTCTCATTCAAGGAGCAAAAGATCATAAGCATTTCAAAGTCTAGGCAAAAGCAATAAATCAAGAAAAGGAGATTTGGTTCCTGAATGTGGAGCATATCTCACACCCGAACAGCTTCAACCCATTCAATCGGCTAATGCATTACGGTTCGATGGTGATCACCACTTCCAAATTGAAGAATCGATGATGTACTTCCGAATTGAAGCGAAGAGAGATAGAGCCAACTAATCCCTATTGCAAAGTTGTGTGACCTAAAACGTCACCCTAAAGCCAGAGATATTGCATTCAAAACAAAATAAAGATACTTTATTTTTAATCTAAATATACCTCTCCATTATTTATCTTTACCTTTCAAGGTTTTTTAAAAATTTTAAGGTATTGTTAGTTTCATTTACCATGTTAATATTGTAGTGATCAAATTATTAATATTCTATTACATTTTAGAGGGTGATTTGACGTTTAACCTGTATTGTTTTATTTTTATTTTATTAAAATTTATTATTTAAAAAAATAAATTAAGATTTAGAAGTGTTAAGATATATGATAAATAAATTTAACATTTATAATTTATTTAAATTAAAATTTTAAACAAATTTATATGAAAATGTTTTTAAATTTATTATAATGTATTCAAAAAACAATTATTAGCGGCTCGGGAGTTTTTACTTTGGCCTGAGCCAAGTGAGACCACAGACGGGGGACCTCATCTCCGACATGAACGCATAACATTAATGGAAACAATCCACACCTACGAACATAGTAGCCCAACAAGGGTACAAAGCCTGCAAGCACACTAGTTCAACAAGGGTTTGGAATACAAGGTTGCTTGGCATGAATACCAACAACATCAACACAAAAGTTCAAACTTGCAAGCACAATGGATGAGGAAGGGCACAATGCACATGATCACAATGGCCCAATGAGGGTATGAACCTTGGTGGCAACAGCAACAAAGCCACGATTTGACCATCACAAGATGCCATCAATGGCATAATGTATTCAAATTTAACATAATACTATTTTATGTTTACAAATTTATAATTTATATTTTTTTAACATCAAAATTTATAAAAAGCGAATTTTATCACATTTTTTTTTTCCTTGCCGAACTTCATCCAAATTTTGTTGTTGTCAAACAAGAAACGATTCAAACTTTGTGACATAGGTAGTAGTGATATTGCCACAAGAGAAAAGAGGAAGATTAGTGGTAGTGAGAAGCCAAGGACAATTGCAAGTATGTTTAATGTGTAGGCATGGGATGCAACGGACTCCCATTGCCAAAAAAAAATTATGCCCATGTCATTCTATTTCATATGGCTAGTTCCTCTTACTTTAAACAAATGACCGAAGATGTAACCTATATTAGTCTCTCATTTGTCCCCTCAAGAGATTATAAACTATGCACTACCCTCCTTGACAAAGAATATTGTAAGGTCAATTTGCTAATGGAGGGTATAAGGCGAAATTGGATCAGGACAAGTTGTTCTATTGTGATGGATGGGTGGACCAATATTAGACACTGGTAACTTGTCAATATCAACCACATGCCCAATTGGATCTTATTTTCTTAGTCATGGATTTTTTGGGGAAGTGTAAGGATGCAAAATTTCAATTTAGCCATTTGAGAGAGGGCATAGAGGAGGTCGGGGCCTCAAATGTTGTACAAGTGGTCAATGAATCAAAACTTGTGTGCAAATTGGCTAGTATGGTGGTGGACGTGCTTACAAGCACATCTTTTGGAGACCATGTCGTGTTCAAGCATTGAACAATGTATTGAAAGGCATAGGAAAAATAGATAGAGTGAGGCAAGTAGAGGTAGAAGCTAAAGATCTTCAAATGTACATTTGCAACCACCACACCTCACGCTCTCTACGACATTTTCAAAGAAAGAATTTCTCAAAATTGTGGAGACAAAATATGCCAATAACTTCATTTTGCTAGAGAGGATGCCTAATGTGCATGAGCCTCTATAATTGATGATGGTGAATTCAATGTAGAGTAGATGGCCTAATTCAAGCTCTACTAAAGGAAAAGCCATCAAACAAAGGATCCTTGATGATAATTGGTGGTTCACTCTAAGGTAAGACATTGATAATTTTATCAAACATAAATATTAAATTGCTAATTTTCAGAGTAAATTTATGATTTTAATAGTTTAATTTTATTGTTCAATGTTTCAACTTTTGAAGTTTCAAACTTGTCAATTAATTTTGTTTCCATTTTGCAGATATGTTTGTTCTTTCATTTCAACTCTTGCAGATGCAATTAGATTTGCTAATATAGCCTCTCCTAGTCTTGAAGAGATATATGAAACATAGATGCTTCGAAAAATAAAGAAAAAAAAATTGGCTAAGGGTCCTACTTTGGGCTTATATGAGCAACATATTAAGCCCATTGTGATGTGGATGTGGAACACAATGAACACCCTACTTCATATATCAGTCTTTGCTCTAAATCCCAAATGGTATACACCAAAACTTGGAAGGCTACCTCCTTGTGATGACAAAGAGGTGAAAGAAGGGATAGTGAAGGCCTTTTGAAAGATGTATTCAGTTAAGGAGAATACAATACGTTGCACATAATGGCTTGCCTTCACAAATCTTCAAGGTCCAACATTCAGTAAACCAGAGGCAAAGATAGACAGAGCTACATTAGCTCAAACTAGCCCTTTTGGATGGTGGAAATAGCACAGGAAGCATGCAACACAATCGAGGATGCTTGTCTTTCACAGGTTGCTAGTTCCTCAATTGCAGAGAGGAATTGGTCCACATACAACTTTATCCACTCCATCAAGAGGAACATACTTACCTCTAGATGAGCATAAAAGCTAGTGGTCATAAATAATGCTCTCCATCTTCACAATCATTAGACACCAGAATACCAGAATATCGATAGACTCTAGATCTACAATGGGATCTTGATCCCTAAGACGTTGCTTAGATTGTTGAGGAGCAAGCACAAGAGGGATTCCATTGGATGAGGCAAACCCTCCTAGTGGCAATGACTCATCAGAGAACTCCAATTTTGATGCAATGTTGGGAGACGTGGATGAGGGGCAGCAATGTACTCTTTTTTTTTGTATTTTCATATTTTAATTGAAAGTGAAACTTGCAACCTTTTGGGCATTTTGTTGTAACTTGTACACTATTTTTATTATCACATGAATATTGACAAAAAATTATGAAAGCAATTTATTTTAAGTATGACATTTGCTAATTTGTTTGACTCTCATGTAAATTCTCAATTAAACACAAATGTTGTGTTAAGGATCTATTATGTATATATGAATGATTTGTCGGTGTTATCATATTACTATTTAAAACTTCCCTATATATTCTAAATTTTCCTTATTTGTTATATAGTTGTCCTCTTTGTCATCTCCTGCCATCTCAAAAAATGGATTGAAAAATCTTCACCCCCGTCCCCTATCATCCTTGTCTCGAAAACATGGGATAACACAGCTGATTTCTTTATGTATTTTACCTTGTAAAGAAAATAATGGATATAAACCTCTTGTTTCTATCACTGTGAAATACATTGAATAAGTGACTCCATGATCCAACTAGAAATAAGAAAGCAAGCTATTGTGATCTTTCACTGAACACAATAAAGAATGAAACAAGAAACAGGATTTTCAAATTGTTTCCAAAAGGGAGAAGATTTCATTGAGAGTCCACACCTCAATTTGTTATTATTTTGGACATAAACAAAATTCTTACAGGCAACAAGGCATTTTCAACAAAAATGGATAAGAGCTTAGAAGGATTAGAACAAAAGTATTATAGTGTGCATACCAGTTATAGTTTGAAAATGCAGGCACCAAATAAGGTTTACAATGAGTTCCATGTACAAGATTCATAGACCAAGAGAAATCCTTAAAAAGAATTCTATGGTGAACTATAAGACATAGAACCTTGCCTCGACTACGAGAATGCACTAACTCACTCTAAAAAATGTTCACATACCCAGGAACGGAGGACACATTTATAGTAAAAGCTTCTCTCAAACCATGGACACCTTTTCTTCTTTAAGTCATAGGAAGCTTGTAGTTATTCAAATTAAGTTACAAATCCAGATGAATCCCTGAAAAGAGTTCCCTCTCGCCCCACACATTCATCAAATAAAAAAGAATCTCTTAGGCAGTTACAAATTACAAATGAAACCTAGATATATTATTGCAATTTAATATAAATAAAATACAAATGAATTAAGGGCCATATAAACTAAAATACAAGCCTACTGAAATGAAAATATTTTAGTAGAGAAAATTATATTTCAAGACAAGTGGTAACTTGAAAATAATATAGAAGCATTTCATTTATATGGAAAAGGCACAGCATAGCTATGTTATCAAACCAGCCTAAAACCTAGGTGTTCCCAGGTACAAACCACGTAGGAATCGGAGTTGAATCCAATTTTCAATGGATTAATCTATGGCATGGCTTTTTCTGGACAGATTCATTTGGAATTGTGTATGAGCATGCCTGGGCAAATCCTTCTGCGTTGGGACAATTCCAATGGTGGGCAAATTTCAATATGTTTTGTTTGACTTTTGACCATCAAAATTTCACCCTAAACCCTAAGCAGACAATCCTTTTCACTTGTGTTTTGTTTCATGAGTGACAGAAAAAAAACATTGTTTCTTGTTTTACAAATTACTAGCACCACAATAAGATTGAGAGTCACCAAAGTAAGCAGGCAGCTTACTTATATATTATTGATGATAATGATGTTGGTCCTAAGGTAGACACATATGATGAAAGAAATTATTTATTATTGAACAATGAATATCTATCATGATATTCAAGTTTAACAAATTGGTATTGAATTAGCATACTATAGTTCAAATTTGCAATATTTATGGCAGTTTTGTTTAGCGTTTGCATATGTGGTTTTCTCGACTTAGTTCAAGTGTTTTGTACTGCAAATATGTACATATTTATGATTTTTATATAGCTTTTGTACAAACATATTGACTCCCAGGGGCCCGAGACTCTCCAAGAACTCTCTCTAGGCGAAACTAACTAGAAACTAGTATTTTGCTGAGTCCTGCTGAGTCTTGCCGACTTGTTGCTGAGTCCTAAGTCGGGTAAGCCTTGTTGAGTCCGAGTCTCGTTTCTATGCTAATTACCCAATGATTCCAGCATCGCTAGTCTAGACTTTGAATAGTCATTTGAATGCCAATTATGCTACTAACTATTGTTTTGCACAACATTAATCTAATATCTTCCAAGATGGGGACGGCAAGGGACAGGTGGACGGGTTTTCGGAACGGCAAATTTTTTTGCCAAGTTTGGGGACGGCAAAGGGGACGGCTATATAAATACAGGGAAATTTTAAAAATATAGGGAAATTTGCATATATACATTACATTCATGTGAAAGCATGAATAAAGCATGCCATTTAAACATCATACTCATAGAACCTTAACATGCAACATTTCAATATTCAAACTCAATACTCAATATGCATTCATAATTCGGAATACATTGTCAATATGCATGTAATATTAAAATAAAAACATACAAAAATTGAAATACACCCTAGAACATAATTCGCCATTCGGAGTTCATTGTCAATAGCAACAAGAACAATAACCCACCTTCCAAATTGAAGCACACTACTATCATTTAAGTTTGATATAAATTATCGCTGTACACATTATAGGCATAGCGTTACAATTGCTTTGGAAGATAATGCTTGGAAGGAGGGGCCCACTCAAAAATTTAAAAAGAAAAGGTTTTATAAAAGAAAAATGTGTTTTTTAAAGTGTTGATGCAGCCTATCCTATTGGGGACTTCCAAGGCGTCCCCCCCCCCCCAATTTTGGGTGAAGTCCCCGAGTTTCCAGGACGTCCCCTGTCTTTTTTTGAAAATTGGAGACGGGGTGGGGACGTCCCCAAGCCGTCCCCCCATCCCAGAAACATCCCCGTTCCAGAAACGGGGGGTTTTTGGCTGGGGACGCGTCCCCGGGTAACCCTGTCTAATATTACCCTTGGGACTTTTCATCAGCCCAAATAATGATATGTTTCATGTGCTTGCTCCAAGAGCATTTGGGTACGGGAGCACCTGCAGGAACATCCAAGGAGTGCCTCAGACACCTTGGGTTACTTGTGCATACCCGCTAAGAAACTAAGGCATCTAGTGTGGTCCCTGGACATTCTCGGGTGCTCCCACAGACACCAATGCCTTGCATATGCCAAAAAGAAACTTCTTTTAACATGCCAAAAGTAGTTTAAAAACCCTAAAATGCCCCCAAAGCCAAAATTTGCCTCTATCAAGTTTCATTTCTCTCCTCAAATGCATTGCTCAAACATTTTTCTCATTTTCGCATTTTGAAGGGTAGCTGGTTTTTCCGAAGTGGATGGATCACAAAGTGCCAAAGGAGCAAAAATAACTTACACAAAGGAGATCTAATCATCTAAGATAAGCATCTTCACTGGTTCTTCAGTTTTATAACAAAAAAATTTCAAGTTTGTGATGAATTCTTTTAAGTTTTTGATGAATTTTTCAATTTTTTTTTTATTAATTTTAAAGAAAAAAAAAAACAAACAAGTTTCAACATTTGTTATAATGTTTTTTGGTATTTGTTTTGAACTTTCATTAGTTTATAAATGTCAAAGGGGTTGCATTTATTTATTTATTTTTTAACTTAAAATTTTAAAATTTCCTGTAACAGCAAAATCAAATTGTAATGTCCCCTTTTTGGGCACATTATTTCGTGCCTTATAGTTAGCCTTTCAACATGGTCCAATGGGCTAACCGAGGCTTGGCTGGTAATCAGAGGGATACTTGGCCTGGGTGTTTTCACTTTCAGGCCAATCGGATCAGTTTCCACAGGGTTTCCAGGGTGCTTACTATTTATAGTAAGTAGGAAGAACTCAGTGTACCTGGCATTTCAGTAGTGGAGTCGGAGCGTCTCGCCGAGAGCTTTCTGGCAACCTATCACACGTCTCCATTCGAGTTCGTTTGGTCCTCCGTTTTAATGCCAGAAGATTCCTCACTTTATTTTATTATGTCACTTTATAACCAATGGTTATATTTATTTAAAAAGTGACTTTAAGTGAGAATATGAAAAGACAGAGAGGGGAAACTGAATAGTTGCTTTAAAAGAAGGATTGAAGGCTCATTTGAGATATGCTTAGTTTTGATATGATATTTATCTCTTGGAGATATCAGGAAGCTTTCAGCTTTCGAATACAGTCGTGAGGACGGAAACCCTTTTTGGCTTAGAGGAGGATTGGACGTAGCCCCAGTTCGTCTCCGGTGCGGATTCACTGCAGAGTTCGCCATTGCATTCACAAGTTCTTTATCATTCAGTCTACTGTTATTTCTGTATTGCAGATTGGTATGTTTGTAATGCATGGTTATTGTATTGTTGTTGTATAATACGATACCATCTCTCCGAGAAATTGTTGGAATATATTTGCGGGTTTTTTCGAATATATTGCTGGTTATCTTTGTTGAATCAATATTACGTTGCATGCAAGTATATGTTTTAAACTTCTGCGTTATATTTGAGAGATTTTTGGAAAATGGCCGGTTAGGGTCATTACAGTGGTATCAGAGCTGGTTTTCCTGCCAGCCTGTGAGTTTTTATCAGTTTCAGATTTTTTGAATAACCATTTTAGTATCAAGAGTAATAATCAAAGGGAACCACATTCAGAAATTCACTTCTACAAGCTAGCAGTCTGGCAGCCTGCACATCTAGCAGTGGTCTTGTATCTAGAAAAAAAAAACGTGTCTGTAGATGCTCAACCCGCATTAAATCTGGACTTGCTATTTGATTTGATAAACGTCCTTGTGTTGGCTAAGGAATATGAATAGCCATCTGGACGATACATTGTCACAAGGAATGGACGCAGAATAATAAGTATTTGATGCCAGTACCGTGAATATACAAAAACGGCGGTATTATTTGCGGTGGAGCTCTTAAGTTATAAGAATAAATTAAGTTTTCTAAAGCAAAGGGATTATTAACTATAATGTTTTGGATGTAAATTTTCCGTGGGGCCTATTTCTTATTATTTCAGCGGAGCTTGGATTATCAGCATCTATCAAATATTTTGTGGTTATCGGGCCTTGCCGTAATCTGGGAGACTAAGTTCGGAATATTAACGAAATGGGGAATTGATTTTGTGCACGGTTTTTATTGGGATTTTCTATAGCCATCAGGAAAGTCAGTTGAGCATAACAATTTATTGTGATGTTCTTATACGGTGGTCTAATGATTTATTTCACAAACAAAAATACTGATATGGCCATATATTAATGTGTGTGCGGAATAAATACGGGGGACTCCAATACGTCATCGGCATAATTTTTCTTTTGAATAATTACAACATTGTTTGGGCCCAAGATATATCCAACACATCTGGAGAAGCATTTGTGGCTTATCCGGCTTCTCTATTGACGGGCATACTAGTCATTTGATATGGATTCTAAGACTACCGTTGAGATTATATATATGTTGCTCTAATGTTTGGTAAAGATTAATATGGAAATGGAAGCCGTTTCACATTCATGGCAACCGGAAATCATTCCTTGGTCTTGTGGAACATTCTTGCAAACAGAAACTACCGCAGCTTCAACCTGAGAGAACATTCACATTTTGCTGTGCGTTTGGACTCTATGCTTGTTATCAAACTGTGAATGCACTAAACAGACCAATATTGTGTACACTTCTGTAAGAATTATCACAGTGTCTATTAACGTTCAGATGTGGGTGTCAGGTTAAACATTTTCTCTGCGGTACCCGAGTGGGAAGAAGTCTTAGACTCCCCGCATTGTTCCTGTGCATGTCGGGTGGATTATTACGGTGTCTACAGGCTGGTTGGAGGCATTGCAGCAGCAGTGTTGACTCTTAGCACCACGCGGTTTTACTGGTCTGGCCGTGTGACGTGGGAATAGACAGCCGTGGAGGTTTTATAGAAGTCATGCATCAATACAGTGACTCGTGAACTAGAACATAAACAAGCGTTGGAAGTGGGCATTGGTGGAAGACTCCTCTACTCCACAGCGTATTGATTCATGGAGGTTGGTTGGTCTTGTTAAATCCACTGATGTATTTATGGTATCTGAGATATTATCTATATATGTTTGCAAATCCAACTGTATCAGATTGTTAGTTGTTGGAAATTTTGTTGATTACTTGCCAGGCATTTATTACTTCTGGTTTTGAAATAAAATGCAAATACACTGAATTCATTGTTCGAGAAGGAAATATTTAAAACAAACAACCGCCGAACATAACCATGATAGATTGGAACTCGAATGTCACGCGAAGAGCCAGTCAGGCTTATTTCAGTGGTTATTTCTGTTTTAAATATGCAAAGCATTGAATAGTTACAATTTCAAGGAAGCCTTCGAAACACTTCAGTTGTTGCATAGAATCAGAACAGATTGGAAAACTAAATCTTAAGAGTACAGCCAGTCAGGCCTCGAGACTAAGACATTCAATAAACTTCCTTGTTAGTTTAGTGCTAGTATAAATCCGGTATCTACAAGAGCTGATTACAGTCCATTAGCAACAACTGCTATCATTATCATATGAGATTAATAGGATCCAGACAGCAGGGATTATTACAAAGAACTGAAACTCAGAAAAATCAGAATTCCAAATTTCCAATACTCTTCTTGCCAATTGGTTGACAAAATGACAAAACAATTCCACCAGGTTTTGGGCAGACCTTGAAGGTGTTCTTATATTGTTGTACTTTCCAGATTGGTGTAGGCAGCATAAAACAGATTTGGCCAAGGTTGTCACAATTGGAACTGGTCCTCAGTTTGAATAGCAGGATAGGTCTCGATGGTGAGAAAACAGTAACAAACTCCTTTGCAAACAATAAGTTTCAAATGGTCATCAAACTTCTTAATAGTGAGAAACCAACAATGAAAAATCAGAGGAAATCAGATTCGATTGCAAATTGTTTGACAAAGTCTCAGTAGTACAGTGGTATCAGGAAGGAGTTGTGAAACTTCTGGAAGGGGATAGCAATTCATACTTTGAGTGTGGATCCTTGTCCTTGGCAGCTACAAGTTAATCTGAAGAATTGTGAGTAGTGTAAGTCTGGACATTCACTTGCAGAGTCTAGTAGTTTTCTAGCCATGAGGAAGACGTAGAGTTGGGAAAAAGTCTTGAAGGATCTTGCTAGGGTACAACAACAGTTAGCCCAGATTTCACAACCCAATGAAAGGACAGAAATACTCGGCATGTATGAGGAATATAACACACTTCCTCCACAGGTTCAGACAGATTTAACCTTCTCTAGTTTCATGGACTTTCATCCAAAGCTACAACACAAGACTTTAATGGCAAAGAAGCAATAGCAAGATTTGGCTCGGGATCTACTTGCACAAGACAGGTGTAGAAATATACATGAAGAGTTTCCAGCTATCACTAATCAACCCATAAGTGAACAAAAAACTAAATCAGTTTTTGAAGAAAAAGCTTATGAGGTCATCGAAGCAGGAGATTGTAAAATAAATTTTGAATCCATGCATGAAGATGAGGCTAAAGAAGAGGCAACAAATATGCAAGTTACAAAATTTGAGGAATCGTGTGATTTCTATAGCAGCGCATCACGTATGCATAATGATGAATTGGATGAACAATCTAAGAGTGCATTTCCAAATGATAACAATAAGAAGCATGCCTTGCAGAGTCAGTTGAAAGTCGGTAACGATGCTATTACGGCAGCTCTTGTTCACCATGATAGCACTCACCAGATCATTGAGGATCTTTACAGGAAAGCTCAGAAAGAGATAGGACAAGGTGATATAAGGATTGGGTCCTATGTTGCAGATTTATAGGAGGTCAAAACAGCATTTGAGGTTTTAAATTCAGAATATCTATGCTTACTGTCAGATCGCGATTACCTATTACAGGTTGCAGAAAATTATGTTGGGCAGTTGAGGAAAAAGGATGATGAGGTTAATAAGCTCAACATAGAGCTTAATATTGCTCAAGAAACTTTGGAGCACACACATCTTTCTCTTAAGGAAGCAAGAAATCAGATTGTTGCCTCCAGTCAGTACAGGGAACAGGACGACAGGGAAAGGTCTGAATTCTTTCAGGAGGTGATTCAGGAACTCGATAGCATACAACAAACCTATGACTTGGATAGCTGTCCCAAAAGATCTTTGGATCACGTATTTCCTATCCCCACGACGAGGATGAGGTCGAATACAGAATTTAGGACCCAGGGTCAGCTGTTAGAGGTGAATCTTGGTCACCAAGTTGGATTAGCGGGATGAGCTCAGTTGCTGTTCAGTGTGGTTCTTACACCAGCAGTCCAGGATGGGCAGTTATGTCTTGTGGCATGATGGGTGATGTGCCTTTCCATGCACTACCTCTCGTTGATGGTGAGGTGTCTCATTTTCCATTCAGCCCACCTACGGGGAGCTTTCTTTCCCGATTATTGCAGAGGTGTGGGGTGAGCGATTGGTTGGGTATGCTTCCTCACTTGCAGATGGAAGCCTTGTCCGACAATCTGTGTATCTTGCCTCTTCAGTACAGTTTCCAGTTCGGGCAACATATCAGAGGGGCAATGTTATGGCAGTAGGGCATTTCTGGTGATTCACTCAGTAGGGGCATCAGACCTCAGGATTTTTCAGCCAGCTAGGGAGATGGATGGCCCTTTTGCTTATAGGATCCAGGAGGGACGTACTTGCAGTTGGTATTTATTCAAGGAGTCGTTTGGTGCGAGGTTTGGTTTCTCCCTGCATCTGACCGTAGAGGTGCCAGTGATCTCAATTGGCGTGAGGTTCTCAGTTGGGTTGAAGACTTTCTCACAGATGTTGGCGACACAGAGCAGCCTGGTATGGTTGATCCTGCAGTGATTTGGGATCCTGACATTAGACTGGTTGTTGTTTTGTTGCTGTGTGAATGGTTTCACAAGTCAAGGCATAATATCTGTTTCAGTTTCACACGTCAGGTTGGTGGGGCAGTTTCCCTGAGGTTGGTTTGGGATCCAGGTATTATGATCGCAGCATGCAGATACTGATTGCTTGAGGGCAAGCAATCTCCGGGAAGAGATGATTTGTAATATCCCCTTTTTGGGCACATTATTTCGTGCCTTATAGTTAGCCTTTCATCATGGTCCGGTGGGCTAACCGAGGCTTGGCTGGTAGTCAGAGGGATACTTGGCCTAGGTGTTTTCAGTTTCAGGCCAATCAGATCAGTTTCAACAGAGTTTCCAGGGTGCTTACTATTTATAGTAAGTAGGAAGAACTCAGTGTACCTAGCATTTCAGTAGTGGACTCGAAGCGTCTCGCTGAGAGCTTTCCGGCAAGCTATCACACATCTCCATCCGAGTTCGTTTGGTCCTCCGTTTTAATGTCAGAAGATTCTTCACTTTATTTTATTATGTCACTTTATAACCAACGGTTATATTTATTTAAAAAGTGACTTTAAGTGAGAATATGAAAAGACAGAGAGGGGAAACTGAAGAGTCACAGCCATTGCTTTAAAAGAAGGATTGAAGGCTCATTTGAGATATGCTTAGTTTTGATATGATATTTATCTCTTGGAGATATCAGGAACCTTTCAGCTTTCGAATACAACCGTGAGGACGGAAACCCTTTTTGGCTTAGAGGAGGATTGGACGTAGCCCTAGTTCGTCTCCGGTGCGGATTCACTGCAGAGTTCACCTTTGCATTCACAGGTTCTTTATCATTCAGTCTACTGTTATTTCTGTATTGCAGATTGGTATGTTTGTAATGCATGGTTATTGTATTGCTGTTGTATAATACGATACCATCTCTCCGAGAAATTGTTGGAATATATTTGCGGGGTTTTTTGAATATATTGCTGGTTATCTTTGTTGAATCAATATTACGTTGCATGCAAGTATATGTTTTAAACTTCTGAGTTATATTTGAGAGATTTTTGGAAAATGGCCGGTTAGGGTCATTACACAAATTGCAAACTATTTGGAATGGCCACTAGTTCAAGTTCAGAGGGTATTGGTGCAAACAAGAAATTTATATTTGATCAAGCATCTCTTTTATGGAATTATGTTACAATGCTTGGACAACTTCCCGAAGGTGGGGCATTCATTTGGGATTGTGATTAGTGTAGAGTCCAATTATAAAGCTTGTGTAGTCAAGTGAAAGCTCACTTATATGCAGAAAGTGGAAAGGGATTAGAATATGTGAACTGTGAAATACAAAGGGGTTGCCAAAAGAAAAACTTATAGCATTTATTAGAGAACTAGAAGACGTTGATGTTGTGAGTTGAAGAGCAAAATTAAGATCTCATTCTTTAGCAAAGAGAACATCAATGAGTTTATCTATAGATTCATTAATGACCTCCCAACATCCTTTCTTGGAGAAACCCTCTATCCAAGTAGAAGATCCCACTCCTTTCTGCAAAAAAGGCCCATTTAACGAGGCATTACAAAATGAAGCAAGAGACATTGCAAAAGAAAAAGTTGTGTGTGGCATTTATGCCAATGATCTTCCTTTCAACTTGGTGAGATCACCATATTGGAAGGAAATGGTGGTGGCAATCAATGTTGAATATGTATCAGATTTGATAAGTGATTTTTTTTTAATTTTTCTTTCTATTACTTAGTTCACAACTAAGCTATACAACTATGAACTCTATGTGCAGGTTGCTGCAAATATTAGAACACAAATTGATTCACAAAGTATTTGCTGGACTGTAAATGAAGGAGATCGATGTCTTATTGGCTTGCACTTCCGATTTCTGTACTTGCCTTTAGAATTAAAATCAATCATGATATATATGACATGGTTTGGGCATGTCGATGAATAGACATGCCTCCACGTACGTGGAGACGTGTCTCTTCATCGAGATGCCTCTCTAAACAGCAATTCACATTTTCGTTTATTATTGTTAGCAACAAGGTAACGATTCACATAATCGTTTATCATTAACAGCAAGGTAACAATTCTCATAATTGTTTGATATTGATGATCGACCATATTCGATTCAAACAGCAATTAATAATATCGAACTGTTCAATGTGGATAATCGATACTTATGATCATTTAGCATATGATAAATAATTTGGTACTCATATTCAATTTGGTGTAAACAGCATGATTATAAATTCAATTTAATCACAAGATTAATAATCGATATTGCTTATCGATTCAACATGAATTTAGTCTCATTGATTTATCAACAGCATGATTAATGATTTAATATTCCAATCATAAATAATGTATGTATAAATATTCATATATATAATAATAATAATAAGAACACTTATTATTATTACATATATTAATATAAATACCATCAGCATTACTTATACATATGATTTGAGGGGATTATTCCGACCGAAGCTATAAATCATCAACAATCAATAGTGCACCTTCTCATTTCACAAATCCTGGGTATGAAAAGGTGCACACCACCTTGTTGGCAAGAGAAAAAATTTTGTTGAGATATCACACAAACCAATTAGAGATTTGTGGATTGAAACCAGAATTTCTATTGTTCCTAATGGATGGAAAGATTGCAAAAGCCGACCTTTACTAAATATTATTGCAGTGTCCCCCAAAGAGGGAATATTTTTGAAGGCAGTTGATTGTGAGGGGCAAATCAAGGATGCAAAATTCATTTCTAAAATCCTCATTGAGTTCAAATAGATGTTGGGTCTTGAAAATGTTGTCCAAATCATTATGAACAATGCAAAAAATTGTTGTGGGTGCTTTGATTGAGAAAAGGTATGAACAGATTTTTTGGACACCATTCATCATACAGTCCCTTAACTTGGTGATGCAAGCAATTGGCACTCAAATAGAGTGGGTGAAATCTATATACCAAGAGGGTGAGGAGATTCAAATGTTTGTGACAAGCCACCATATGTCACAAGGCATTTTCAGAACTTCGTCGAATTTGGAATTGTTAAAGGTAAATTTAATTTAATTTTTTATTTTATTTATGCCATGTTTACTTATATAATATTTTTTAATGTGTTATTAACTTATTTTTTACATGATCCTAGGTTGTTGAGACCTAATTTATATCACACAATTGTTTTGAGACGATTTGTGGAGGTGCGAGAGGCATGGGGTGCCATGGTTTTTAGCAACTAATGGAGTATATGGAAGCAGTCAAATTCAAAGAGGGCCCAAAAGCTCGAGTCATTGATCAAAGATGACGATTGGCGGACTTGTGTGGACTCTCTTGAGTTTCACAAAGTCTATCATGAGTATGATCAAGTTTGTTGACATAGAACAGCCATGTTTGGGGGAAATCTATGATGGTATTGACTCCGTGATATAAAATAATAAAGATTGTAATAGCACAAGAAGAGAATGAGGCCAAAGAAACATTTTTCTTAAGTGCAGAAAAAATTATTCATCACCACTCGAACAAGATGAACAAACCATTGCATCTCCTTCCATATGCATTATCTCCCAAATACTATAGGTCATAGATGATTCGCCAAGGAGAACTCCACTATATAGAGATAGTGAAGTTGTTAATGGGTACAAGCAAGCATTCAAAAGACTACTCAAATCCAAAAGTGGTGGAAAATGTTAGGAAAGGCTTTGGCATGTTCATCTTGTTGGTAAGTGTCTAACATATCCCCTCAGGATTCGTGACATCGTTTAATACTCTTGTGAGATCCTTAATTGGGATGGTAGCGGTTTCCTAAACACATGCATCTTTTGGGAGAAACGGCCAGCTCAACTCCCTTCAAGTGGTATCAAAGCAAGGTCGCAGGTTCAAATCCCCTTGGTTAACGGTAAGGGGAAGATTGTTGGTAAGTGTCCAGCATATCCCCTTGGGATTCATGACATGGTTTAACAACCTCCTGTGAGATCCTTAACTAGGATGGTAGTAGTTTCCTGAACAGATGCATCTTTTGAAAGAAACGACCAGCTCAACTCCCTTCACATCTCAGGACAAACTCATAGTACTTGTACTCTTCAAAACCAATACATTGTAGATACTAGGACATGGTGATACGTCAATGGACGAGATTATTTATTCCTCCAACCTCTTGCAATCAAGATTCTATCACAAGTATGTTTTATTTTTTATTCTTTTACATTTGTAATGTAATTAGTACTTATTATTCTGTAATCTTCTTTGGTTGAACGAAATTGGAATGCATACTCCTTTATCCACTTAGTGAAATGTAACTGGTTGGCTAAAAAAAAGTAGAAGACTTGGTTTGTGTCCATTCCAACTTGAGTCTTCTATCACATTAGCAAGAACACTACAAGAAAGGGTCAACAAAGGATTGAGACATAGCCCCTAAGTTTACCAACTTGGATGCATCTATTGCAGAGCAAGCAAGAGTCACTAAAGATGATGATGATGAGACTCTTACACATGATGCGACTAGTGGGAGTCGCAATGCATTTACTTGTGGTTCAAATGATGTTGAACTTGAACCAAGCAATGACCTTGATCTAGATCTTGTTGATGATTAATAAAGATTGAAGACAATTTTACAAGAAAAAAAAATTGTATTTGTTCCAATTTTGTAATTGTAATGATTTTCATTTGAATCATGACCCTAGACATATACAATGTTGACATAATATTGAAATTTTGAACTATCAATTGGCATTTATCTTTATCGATACCATTGATCAGTCATGAAGTATCATACTATCAAATATATTTACAATTCTATATATTTTTAATAATAAAAAATTGTATATTAAATATAGCAAAATGTTGGCGGCAGTTTTACCGACTAGAATAAATTATGTTTTGTTAGTAAATGGCAGTGTGATGAGTATAGTTCTTGGGTAGCAATTGTTGGTTGCCAAAGGTTGGCACTCTTAACCAACCGTCGAAGGCTTTATATTTTGGGCTTGTACAGAGAACATGCACATTATGATTGTACAGACATAAATTATGATTGACTAGAATAAATTATGTTTTGTTAGTAAATGGCAATGTAATGAGTATAGTTCTTGGGTAGCGATTGTTGGTTGCCAAAGGTCGGCACTCTTAACCAATCGTCGAAGGCTTTATATTTTGGGCTTGTACAGAGAACATGCACATTATGATTGTACAGACATTACATTGGAAATAAAGTTATATCCTTCTACCATTCTTATGTGTTATATCTGAATTGCTATGTTAAATGTGTTATATTCATGTTCTTGTTTACTCTGAGTATTAAAACATACACCTCGTAGGGAGCAAACATTTTGGCGTCGTTGCATGTTCAAACCTGGAGATCTGATGGAAGGCCAACAAGCGGGACGGCGAAATAATGGGCCACTCGTTCGAGCAACAATTGTTAGTAACTGACAATGATGTCAAGGACAACACGGAAGAAACCTAGGAGACTCAATTGACTAAAGACTTGTTGCACGCATGGGAAGTTTCGGTCGATCAGTATGTGTAGAGGGAAGCCTGAGAGAGAGTCGCCCCTGAAGGCACGGTACGCAACGAACTCATAGTGCGACTTGCAGTCTATGATCTTCTCGGAATTATTCCGAAGTTTTCGGCTCGCAATCTAATTAAAGCACAACAAACTCCCATTGTTCTACCTACTCTGACAATCTCGCGTGAAGTGACACCACTCGTTACACCTTCGGCATTGAATCATGGCTCGACCCTTCATGTCGTACTAGATCCTACTTTTGGGAGTATTACTATTGCTATTGTTGTTGTTCCTTTGCCAATTGTTGTGGTACCCACTTGGCAAGGCATTGGAGTTTGCAGGTGGCCTTGGCAGTTTGGTTGGTGGAGTTGCTTGCTCCCCTTGGGCAAAGAGCACTTGTGTGCTCCTCATCTTCAAGTTGTACGAGCATTCCTTAATGGAATGTCCTAGTACTTGACAGATGTCGCAGAATGATTTCTTTGGACAGTTGGCCTTCATGTGGCCTTCAACTTTGCAGTCGGTGCACCACAACTCTTTACCCTCGGCACTTTCTTTTTCCGCCTTCAGCTCCATCATCTGCATCATGTCCCTTCGTAGGGCCTGTACGATCTTGGAATCTTCGTTGGTGCTCTCGTACGTACTTTCGTCATCGTTGACCTTCTTTTTCCCCCAGGACATTTTGTTCTCACTCTCGATGTCCATTGCCCAATTGTAGGCGTTGGCGTATGAGGATGGGGGTACCACCTTCATCTTTTTCCATAGTGAGGGAGTCAACCCTTCAATGAACCATCTTTTTCAAACCATCAGCAGGCTGATTTTCCAACTTGTCGAGTAATTCTTTGAGCCTACGATTGTAAGCCCGTGCATTCTCATTTTTCCCTTGCTTCGTGTTATAAATTTCTGCTACTATTTCGTTATCATCTCTTAACAGTTTGAATTCCTCTTTGAATGCCCCTTTGAGATCATTCCATCATGCTTTGCTTTCTCTTGGCAGGTCTTTGTACTAGTCAACGGCAATGCCTCGTAATGTGGCAGGAAATACCTTCAACCAATAATCATGGTCATCTTCGCCATTGCCCTCCTATATTATCAGGCAAGTCCTACAATGGCGTACAGGATCCTTTGATCCATCTGTGAATTTAGGAAGTTTGTACTTCTCTAGGGTGTTAACCATCGTTCTTGCTCGGTAGGTATCGTGTGTATCTAACCAGAATGGAGTGTCTCTCTCTCGGCTGCGTTTTGATGCCTTGCTTGCACTCTCGGCCACGTATAATTCCTCTATACGTCCACCTACGTCATTTACACCTTGGTCACCTCCCTCGTGCCTGTACTCCCCGGAATCGTCGACTTTGGCCTCCTTATTCTCGGTTCTTCTCCAAGAGACAGAAATGGATCTAGTGCAAGGTAGTTTCAAAACTTTCAGCAATCTCAGTCTGGAGGTTCCGCTCTTCTCCTTCATCCGACTGCACAGACGGGCTTGTGGTACTAGTACTATCTAGAGATTCGGAGTCTTCACTAAAGGCAGAGTGTGTCACTCGGTTACTTGCCAGGTTGGCGAGATCTTCACTTGCTCCGTCATCCGGGAGTGGTAGGTTTCTAGCAACCTCTTCCAACTCACTCCATGTACACAGTCTTGCCCTCTCCCAACGACTTCAGCTCACAATACGGCTCTTGCTTTTTGCTAGACTTTTTGATCTCATTGGACTCTTTGACTTTTCGATAATTTCTCGTAATCATCTTCTCTCACTTTGTTCTCTCAAATAGAGAGATCTTTGTACTGCTCCTCACTCTTCTTGGTTATATGAGGTATCTTGGTCTTGTTTGGTCGTAGGGGCATTAAATGTCAGGTGTACGACATCGGCCAATATTTTGGTTTTGTTCCTCCCTACGGGTCCTTTCTTCCTACCCGTGGTATTTGTTGCCGACGTTGCTCTCGTTGCCTTTCCTCACATTGTTCTTGCAAGTGGTGTGGTCTAGGGAGCCATGAGGACACCGACTACCCAAAATAGAAAGGAGTAAAAATGTTGGGCATAAAAAACCCTGAGGAGGAAGTTTTGGCAATCACTGGACTTCATACCAAGAAGGCAGCATACCCCGACCCCCTGTATAGAGAAGGAAAGGCTTCGAGAAGCCAAGGCAGACATTGAACAGGCGATGGAAGGAGAGAAGAGCCTTACATGACGTTACGAGTACTCCCTTGCGGTCGGAATCCGAAAAAGCTATCATGAGACAGATGTTGCAAGCCACTATGCCTGTACAGGCATCCAACCTTCTGCAGACTATGACACAATAGACTAGGATCATGGCAAGTCGACGGAAGAACAAAGAGATAGTCCCACCACCGACTCAATGCTACTAACAGTAGGCATTGGAAGGAAGCATGTTGTCGTCGAGAGGAGATAACCAGACAGAAGCTGACAAACACCATTGTCGACGAAGGATCCAGTGTGAATGTACTACCGGAGGAAACATGGAAGACCCTCGGCAAGCCAACACTCTAGCCACCAACTTTCCATTTGGTAGGTGTCGACCAACACGGCATCAAACCACTTGAGACGCTCGTGGCATAGGTCATCATTGGCACTCTGCATTTCTTCTTATACTTCGTTGTCATCCCAAGAAAAGAAGGCATATGACGTCCTCGAAAAAGGTTGGTTGATCACAACAAAAGCAAACCATAATTGGAAGAAGAACACACTCTCCATTGAAAGTGACAGGAGGAAGTACGTCATCGATCTATGGAATCAGGCAGTAAGTCATGAGTTGGCATAGGACTCAAAGTCCAAGGGTGGAGAGTTTGACATGGAAGAGGGTGGGGTAATGGAACTCAATGATGAAGGGGTGTTACAACTCGGTAGTTGCTTAGAAGATGAAACAATTTCTCTCAATGGATTGTTCCATTGCAAATGGAGGACTATTAAGTATTCCACCCAGAATGCAATATATTGGAAATAGCGGAGATCGAAGAAGCTGATACAAAGAGGGTCACCTTCCCTACGGAGTATGGGGAGTATAACGAGGGGGTGGCGAGAGTGGATGACACACTGGCCAATCAGTTCGAAAAGGACAAGTCATCGAGTCGGAAGAACCAAGCATAAAGAAGGTAAACCTAGGGGAAGAAGATAACCCAAAAGTGATCTTGGTGAGGGATGAGTGGAACCCCGTACTCAAGGCAGACGCATTTAAAATATTTATGGAGTACAAAGATACCTTCGCCTAAACGTACAAAGACTTGAAGGGGATACCGCTAGAACTGTGTACACAGGATCCCTCCCGTACCCGATGCACAACCCATATGGAAGAGGTCGTATCAAATGAATAAAAATTATGTTGCCAAGGTGCATGAGGAAATAGAAAAAATGTTGGAGACAAGCATCATTTTCAAAGTACAAATAAGTGAGTGGGTTTCGCCCATTGTTATCTCTTTGAAAAAAGAGGCAAACCAAATTCGAATCTATGTGGACTTCAAATACCTCAATGCGGTCACGATCAAAGACCCCTTTCTGATCCCATTCACTGACAGCATACTGGAGGAAGTGGCAGGGCATGAGATGTACTCGTTCATGGACAAGTTTTCCGGGTACAACCAAATGAGCATTGTTGAGGAGGACAAACTAAAGACCACATTCGTGGTAGAGGATGGAGTGTACTCATACAACCGGATGTTGTTCAGTCTGTGCAATGCCCCAGCCACCTTCTAGAGGATAATATTGCACATCTTCGACAAGATGTCAATAAGCAACTTCAAAGCTTTTCTGGATGTTTGGTCTATCTACAGTGGAGAGGAGACCAACGTCACAACATTGAAGGAATGTACGGGAACATGTCGGAGGGCATAGTTGGCTCTCAATCCTAAGAAGTGTCGGTTCATGGTACCGCAAGGTAAATTAGTCAGCCATATAATATGGAAGGAGGGATTGAAGATTTGAAGGGGATACCACCAGAACTATGCGTACACAGGATCCCTCTCGTACCCGATGCACAACCCATATAGAAGAGGTCATATCGGATAAATAAAAATTATATTGCCAAGGTGCATGAGGAAATAGAAAAAATGTTGGAGACAAGCATCATTTTCGAAGTACAAACAAGTGAGTGGGTTTCGCCCATTGTTATCTCTCTGAAAAAAGAGGCAAACTAAATTCAGATATATGTGGACTTCAGATACTTCAATAAGGTCACAATCAAAGACCCCTTTCTGATCCCATTCACTGACAACATACTGGAGGAAGTGGCAGGGCATGAGATGTACTCGTTCATGGACAAGTTTTCCGGGTACAACCAAATCAGCACTGTTGAGGACAAACTAAAGACCACATTTGTGGTAGAGGATGGAGTGTACACATACGACCGGACGTTGTTCAGTCTGTGCAATGCCCCAGCCACCTTCTAGAGGATAATATTGCACATCTTCGACAAGATGTCAATAAGCAACTTCAAAGCTTTTCAGGATGACTGGTCTATCTACAGCGGAAAAGAGACCCACCTCACAGCATTGAAGGAATGTACGGAAACGTGTCGGAGGGCACGGTTGGCTCTCAATTTGAAGAAGTGTCGGTTCATGGTACCGCAAGGTAAATTAGTCGGCCATATAATATGCAAGGAGGGATTGAAGACTGACACGGACAAAGTAGGGATCATCACCAAGATGAAAAGTTCTAAGGATATGATAGGAGTAAAATCCTTCCTTAGACACGTGGCTATTACTGGAAGTTCATCAAAAGCTTTGCACAAATTTCATATCCATTGGACAGACTGACGAGGAAGGGTGAGCCGTTCATGTGGGGAGCAAAGCAAGAAGCGTTCAAGGAACTTAAGTTCAGCTTGGTGAGCGCACCCATCCTGGCATACCCCGACTGGAACAAGGAATCTCCCGTACATGTGGATGCCTCTAACTATGCGATTGGCATCACATTGGCACAAGCTGGCCCCAAAGGGTTGAATCACCCAATTTTTTTCACCAATCACCTACTCTCTATACCCAAACGAAACTATAGTACAACAAAGAGGGAGGCACTTGGCATGGTGTATTTTGTACAGAATTTTCGGCACTACCTGTTGGCGACACCATTCACCTTCTACATGGACCATCAAGCACTGATGTACTTAGTAAATAAGATACTCATTCAAGGAAGGGTGAGTAGGTGGTTGCTCCTACAGCAGGAGTTCACCTTCAACATCGTGGTACGGCCTGGGAAGAGCCACGTCCTAGCAAATCAATTCTCGAGGACCAATTTTGGAAAGCCTCTGCAGGGGGTGAATGAGGACTTTTCGGATGCCCACCTGTTTCAGATTGCAGCATTGTCATCTTAGTACGAAAGCATTGGTGAGTACTTATCTACGTCCACATTTCCATGGGACATGCCGCCATGTGAGCGAAGAAAATTGGCCTTGAAAAGTAAGACATTTCAACTCATTAACAGGTTAATGCGTAAGATGGGGCCGGATCAGGTCCTACAGAGGTGTGTGATGCAGGAGGAGACTTTCGGGATGCTAAAGGAGTCACACGAAGGGTTGGCTAGAGGCCACACAAAACCGGACACTATCGCACGGAAAGTGCTACTAGCGGGACTGTAGTGGCCAACCCTACATACGAACGCCCGAGAGTGGGTACTCGGATGAGACACATGCCAGAGGGTCGACAAGCCATTGGAAAGGGACTTCATGCCATTGTTCCCTTCCCAGCCGCAAGAATTGTTTGAAAGGTGGGGTCTCGACTTTGTCGGACCACTGAAGGTGAGTAACATTCACCGGTGTCAGTACATCGTGGTGGCCACAAAATATCTTACAAAGTGGGCAAAGGCAAGGGCACTGTTTAAAACATTGCACTCAGTACGGAAAGGTTTTCGTATGAACGAATTGTAACCCAGTTCATCATCCCTATTCAAATTACAAGTGACAGGGGGGTACACTTTGTGAACCAGGTCATTAAAACGATGACGGCGAAATTCAAGATATTTCATAATCTATCAAGTCTGTACCACCCCTGAGCCAATGGACAAGCAGAATCCACCAACTAGGTATTGGTGTCAATTATATACAAATCATGTGGAGTGGAGCAAGAAGATTGGGAAGAGAGGCTCCCGATTGTACTGTGGGCATACTGTACCATATTCAAGGCCACAATGGGACACACCTCTTCTAGTTAATGTATGAACAAGAAGTTGTGGTGCCAGCAAAGTTTACCGTACCAAGCTTAAGGATTGTAGTAGAAAATCGTCTCAGGGACGCGGAAAGCTTGAATGACCGA
This sequence comes from Thuja plicata, assembly GCA_018584345.1. Classification (NCBI taxonomy): domain Eukaryota; kingdom Viridiplantae; phylum Streptophyta; class Pinopsida; order Cupressales; family Cupressaceae; genus Thuja; species Thuja plicata. Next base: position 914,443 of record MU225313.1, read on the forward strand.
TTGTTTAATCTCGCGAAGCTAGAAACCACAGATGACAACACAATGGGCGATGGAGGTGGCCCAACAAAGACAAAAAATTTAGCACGACAAACATCTTCGACAGATGAACTTCCAGCTAGGACAGTTGGTACTCAAATACAACAGTCGTAATGAACTCAGACCCGGGAGGTTTCAAGTTCTTTGGTTGGGGCCATATAAAGTCAAGGAAGTGGGGTTAAATGGTGTAGTTAAATTATCAACTCTTGACGATGATCCTATCCAAGATCCTGTAAATGGATAGAAACTAAAAATCTATAGAGAAAGGGAGAGGTCGACTGTAGGAATCAATATGTTGGGATACATGACTCATGGGGACTGGACAATTAGACACAAGAGATCGAAGAAGACCCGGTTATAATAGAACCATGCAAGCCAGACCTGGACTGGGCCAAATAAATGATGGCACCAGAAGAGAGGTTGGTGAGGAAGCATGTAGACGGCATTGCAATCCCAAGGGTGCATAAACATCGTACGAATATGCTATTTGGCACACCCGCACTATAGATACGAATGAATGGCCACTGGAAGTGGAAGACGCCGTATAAAGGGAGGCGTGAGGGATATGTAGCATACGACATTGATGAGGAGGCAGAGAAGAAACGCAAGGAGCAAGCTAGGAAGGAGGTGGTCCAAGAGCACCTGGAAGAGTATGGTGCTATTCTCAGGCCATGCCTGAAAATGGTCGTAAAAACTGACGACTTATTCATTGCAAAAGGAGATGGTTACAACGAATATATCATCAAAAAATGTGCCGCCAAAGGAGGAGAGTCCTTATCCCTACCTATTTTCAATGCATCATGGAAGGTCATTCTGAACTCTAACGAACCTCCAACAGTGAACGAAGAAGCAATGGTATCACAAAGTATGGTGGTCGTTATGTGGACAGAAGTTATAAGGGCATGGGACCAGCACCTCTGGTAGATAAGATATTCGACCTCAAATATATTAGAACATGTTGTGAGAATGAATGTTATAAGACGCCCCAAGAACCTGTTGATGGCGCCATGCATCAGAAGTTAAGGTCAGAACCAGCATCGAACCAAGGGAAACGAAACAAAAGATGGACAAGGAAAATGAAGAGCCACGGAAGAGGCAAAAAGCTAATACAAAGGAAAACAAATATGACAAGGTTGAGAAAATTAAAAGAAGGAATTCTCACTGAGTTGGAAAAAATAAAATATTGAAACGGAAACGCACAAAAGAGCAAGGACGCAAGGAGGTAAGTCCAGAACAGCGAAGAATTGAAAAATCAAAAAGGTCCAAGTTTCTATTAAATGTTAAAAGAATAAAGTTGAAAATGAAAAAATTTAAAGTCAAAAAAGTAAGGAGCTTATTGTTTATAAAAAGTTGAAGTTGGAGAGTTGTAAAAAAAAAAAATATGCAAAAGAAAAGGGAAACAAGAAAAAACTCTAGTGAGAATATAAAGTGGGGCAATATAAAGAAATTATTTTTTCTTATAAAAAGAAAGTGCTTGATAATTGAAGGAACCACTTATAAATTCCCTCCAAGCCAAGTTCTCTTGCAAAAGCACGTGTGCCTCACAGGAAAAGCCAAAGTGCAAGAAAGAGAAGTGAAGGAAGGGTTCCATACAAGGGAGGAATTGCAACATTGTACGGCTAAGCTCCTATTGTATGTTGGCATGGTCAAACTTGTCAGCCACCGAAGGAACAAAAGCCATCATAGGGGTAGAGGGGAGGAAGTTCATTCAACGTATGGCAACCCCAAAAGGGTTTATATGAGTTCCAGACTGTACGAGGAGTGTGAAAACGCTCCACAACTAGTAGAAATCGTATCGTACGGACCACAACAAGAATCACATGAACAATTTGTGAACCATGTGGAGGTGTTGAATTGTACAACAAGAGGGTACTACGGAGGCCAAGTAGACGACAAAAAATTGATGGGACCGTACGGATCAAAGACGTACAAATACAGAGGCCAGGCAGGAGAACTAAGGATATCGTATGGATCAGAGACATCGAAGTCAACAAGACAAAAACGAGCCATACATATGGGCGAAAATACACCACACGAAGGCAGTTGTACGGACAGCGAAAGTCTTCCACTCAGACCGTAGATAGCAAGTTGTACACAAGGACCTTGGTTGTGACTGTACGACAAGACTTGTACAGAATGCAAACACAGAGACTAGTTGTCGAACGGACCATACGGCCCATCAACACAATGCAACAGGTTATCTCTGCCATACAAGGAATATTTCTTGCAGTTGTACGAGCCTTATACACCGTACATAGTTGGTCCATATGGTTGGTATGGAAGCCCATGCAGCAATTGATAAAGGTTAAGTTGGCATTGCTTAAGAAGATGGGTAAAACTAGTTACGAAAACCCCAATATGGGTAGTTATTGTTGAAGGTAGCATCGGGAGGATGAACTTGAAGGCATCTGACTGTCTCAAGTGATGCATTGCATCACTTGAGACAATGGTCGATTATCTATTATCGAGAAGGATTCCTCCCTAGCTAAGAGGGAGTGTTGATTTTATTATAGCTGTGGTCGGAATCCACAGGGCGACATAGACATCACAAAGGTTGTGATTATATTATTATTGTGAGATAATTTAATTATATTATTATGTGATAAAATATACTTGTATTATATTATATATAATTATTATTATTATTATGATATGATTATTATGTGATAATAATAATTATATTGTATAATTATTATATTATATGATAATATAATTATTATATTATATGATAATATAATTATTATATTATATTGACAATATAATTATATATAACTATATTATAATTTGATATATTAATATTATATTATATTAATATTATTAGTTAATATATAATTATATTAATATATGTTATTAAGAGAGGCGTCCCTTGGTGAAAGTGCACCTCTTGCATATATATTATGAGATGTGTGATCTCATTAGAAACAATAATTGAATAAATATATGTGCAGAATAATATATTTCAGACAATAGATGTTCGTCTTTGGTTGGGAGGGCAATGATTATGCCCGTGGTTAAACGAGCCTAAAACTAACAGTTATTCTATAAAAGATAAAGCTAGAAAGGACAAAGCTATGACAACAACCAACAGCAAGAAGAAAGTAAGAGCTAAAGTGCAAAACAATGAAAGGATAACAGTTGAATCCCTCACATTCGAAAGTGTCACTGGAAGTGAATGTCGCGCCTAGTGGGAGAATACTCTGGATGAGTACCCTGTGAAGACATCGCTGAGAAAGGCTGGAGTGGATAAAGCAATTTTAATGCTCGTATTCAACTTGCGGGATTTCGAGCCAGTACTTCGAACAATAGTTGCAGGGTATGGTTCGCACTCACACAAGTTGACGGTACAGTATTTTGGAAACACATACCTTTCAAGCCGAAGGAGTTCACGAAAATTTTTGGCATTCCGTCAAGGGGCACGCAGGTGGCTAGGCCTTTAACGAAAATGTCTACCAAAGAAAAGGATACATTGCTCAAATTGGTATGCAAGCCTAACCTCTCAACGGAAGAATGGAATAGCCTCTGGAGTAACAGCAACAGTCGAGGACTGAAAAAATCATTCATTGCCATAGCAAAGTGGAAGTACATCCTTGGCGTTCTGAAGACCATACTCACAAGAGTTGTAATGTCCTCATTCCTAGAATAGAATTTAATAATTAATATAAAAAAAATGAACAAATAAAATAATAATATAATATAATCTATCATTGATATAATAATATTAATATAGTAATAATTGAAAATATATATTATTTATTAATATAATAACAAATAATAATATATTGATATAATAATAATTAACAATATATAATAATAATATATTATATTATTTATTAATATAATAATTAACAATATAATAACATAATATATTATTAATATAACATTTCATTATTAATATAATAATATAATATATTATTAATTAACAAATTATAATAATAATCAAAATACAAATATATATATATAATTAATGAATGAAAAGGATGCGACATTGAGGACGAGACGCATCCATTCAAGACGTATATTAAGAAAGAATTTCGCCAATTCAAAGGGCATCGAATAAGAATTGGAACTCATTTTTTTATCAATTTCAGAGCAGCAAATGGAATTTAAGAAAGAAAATAGCAAACAAGAATGGGCATTCAGATTACTTCATAAACTCCGTAACGGAACATTCTCCATCCATATCTAGATAATCATTGGGAATTAATTCAGCGATCAATGAATTTCATTCAATCGTTGATCAAAGAAAATCATCCAATAAGCACTCAGGTTCAAACAATCAGCGATTAGACAAGTAATATCCAAGAAATCTGCACCCGAATTCCATCAAGTAAATACGTTGGGTTCAAGGGATATAAAATTAGAGGTCAAAAACATATATCACTGGGCATCGGTAGCATTGGAGACATAGGTCGTCAGCAGCTACAGATCCAATCAGCATTCTCCAAAAGATATAAAACAATACGTGATTGATTTGGGGAATCATAGTTCATAAAAACATATTCGGTACTGAATTACAAAATAGAGAAAGTTATAAAACAAAATAATTCACAGCATTCAGTTCATAACGTAGAAGAAGTCTCGTTCACCAATTAAACAACAACCAGCAATCATCAAATCAGAAAGTATTAAAACAATTAATCTTGAGCACCTGAAAAAGAATCGAATTCATTTTTAAGATATACAAGATCATTTAGGCATTCATCCACAAAGGATATATGATCTCATATATATATATATATATATATGTTTGATATTCATTAGAAGAGTGGAGGAATATAGGTGGATGATATCAGATACAAATTATTAAATATATATATGGAATAAGAAGCAATCTGAAACAGCAGTGGCATACACACATAACCATCTTCCATTCACCGTCATATATACACAACCTGTTGAAAATTATAACTTCGATCAGATAAAAGAATGATCTACGAGAATAGCCAATATTATGATATATATAAATAATTAGATAATAATAATAGATATTATATTTATTATATATATATATATATATTATTGATAGGATTGGATAATACTGAGAGGGGGGGTGAATCAGTATTATAGTACTTTACTAAATTCTTCAACCATTTAAATATTAACCATAAACTTGCTGTAAAGAAAAGAACATAAGCAAATGACACAATACTCATAACACCATATTTTGTTTTCGAGGAAACCCTGGCCAAGGGTAAACCCCGGTGGGGATGGTACCCACAAGCATGTACTAAAGTATAATGTCCCTGTAAGGAGACCTAGCCCTGTTAGGAGCTGAATATTACATAGTACAGTTCCTTGTTAAAGGAATAACAACCCTGTTAAAGGTTCACAACACCCTGTTAGGGGCCAACTGAGCTTACAGCTCTTACAATATAATTCAGTTTACAAAGTGCTCTCAGTATGAATATTACAAATATTACTAAGTCGGCCTTCAATACAAAATACATTTAATATAGTAAACACTATATTCGGCGCTCTTGCGTAATCGATGTGGAGGTTATCAACAACCAAAATACAACTTCGATTGTCTGGAGTCCAAGCCATACTCCCTCAATCTTCGCTACTGTCAAACTGCTCTGTTTCGCTGTTCTGTTGCAGTTTGTCTGTCTTCAATTCTGTCTAACTCATCGTAGACTCAACCAAAACAAAATCGATCTTAGGTGGAGGTCATACATACCCCATACTGTCTTCCTCTAAGCTCGCTTGCCCTAAATCATCGATCTTGATCTTCAACATCCAAAACACTTATGTATCCCTGCTACTACACTTAGTCGATTTCTGAATCACCAAAACTCATCTTTTCTGGAATTGATCTGAAACCCAGATGTGTTGCCATAAATGACAACCAAAAAGTAAATCACATTTACACAAAATTGATTACTTGCCAACAATTATTATTATCTTTATTATTTATTTCTATAATATATTGAAATGACTATCATTATAATTCAGATCGAATAAATATAGATGTTGATTCATTAAAGAAATTGAACATATTATAACTATACCATCCACCATAGTTATCGGTTTATATAACATAGTCATCGTTTTATATATCATCGTTATCGATGTATTGTCGACTACCGATTTTATCGGTTTCTAACATTACGTGGTTTTAACGTTATGTGATGTATATATTGAAAGGCCGCGGGTTATATTGTGAAAACATGTCACGTCTATGATAGGCGTGACTCCTTGAGGAGTCACGTCTATCACAGACGTGACTTTTCTCCTCCCCCATGAAGATATATATGCTGCCAGTTGAAACTTTCAATGACACAAAGAAATCGACAAGTGTAGTGACATTGAATAGTTTCTGAAAAATACAAAATATATACTGTTCAGAGTTAGTAAAATATCAGATAATAAATTATATTCATCAAGTAAATTACTTATAGTTAAGATTTGACATAAGCTCAATTTGCATTTACATGGTATCAGAGCCAAGTTAGGAAGGATCCTAGCAGCAATTGAACTTGAGAAATTCAGATTTAAAGAACATTACATTCCTCAATGGCAACTGTAATCCGATTCGAAGATAGGCTAGAAAGAGGAAATAACTTCTCATCATGGAAGTTTAGGATTATGATGATATTAAAGGAAAATAAAGTTGAGTCATTTGTGAAAGAAAATAAAGCAAAACCAGAGAATGATCCCGAGAAAACAGCATGGATTGAAGGAAATGAAAAGGCCATGAAAATCATAGTTGGAGTTAGAGATCATATAGTGCAAATTTTGACAAAACAAAAGACTACATATCATATGTTTAAGTCACTTGAAAGCACATACTAAATAAATAATTCCAGCAGGACTTTGGCCCTAAAGAGAGAAATCAATCATATAAGTATGAACAAAGGAGAATCTAACAATGCATACTTTATGAGAATATCTACACTAATGGATCAGCTATCAACACTTGAATATCAAATCGAAAGTAAGGAGCTAACACTTATTTCCCTAGATGGTCTACCAAATTCTTGGGAGACATTTGTTCAAGGCATTAGTGCAAGGTCTAAATTTCCAAAATTTGATCGGCTAAGATCAGACTGTCTTCAAAAGGAATCAAGACAAACAAAGAAAGGATTCAATCAGAAGAATATAGATGAAGATCTTCATGTCTTGAATGCAAATTCTCACAAGAAAGGAAAGAAGAAATACTTTAAGAAGAGGAAAAGCTACCCTAAGAAAAGTTCATCCAAGAAAGATGTTTCTCACATCCAATGTTTCAGATGCGACCAGTATGGGCACTATGCAGTCAGATGTCCTGACAGAACCAAGCAACAAGCGTTATATGCCAAAGTAAGAAAGTCCAAAAACGAGCATGAATCCGAGAAATATGTATTCTACTCTGCACTTTCAAATCAAGTATCAAATAAATCCAACACCTGGGTTATAGATAGTGGTTCATCAAGACACATCACGGGGTTCAGGGAACTCCTAGACTTCATGGTAGAAGAAACAGATGAAGTGACAATTGGAGATGACTCTGCACATCCAGTCAAAGGTGTTGGAACTTGCACCGTCAAATTAAAGTTTGGGATCTCCATCCAACTCACTGGGGTATTGTTTGTCCCAAGCATCAAAAGGAACTTGGTCTCCATATCTGCACTTGAAGATAATGGATATAGGGTAACCTTCATGGATAGTAAAGTGTTGGCATGGCCAAAGAACTCTACAATTACAAAAGCTCAAACCATAGGTCATAGACAAGGTTATTTGTATGAGTTATGTACTGAACCAAATCTAGCCCTAAATCATGAAATTGCAGACTCTAATGAAATATGGCATAGAAGATTAGGACGCCTCAATTTTCGTGCCCTATCTTTTATGGAAGGATTAGTCACAAGTTTACCCAAACTCAAACAATATCATTCAGGGGTATGCAAGGGGTGTGCTTTAGCGAAGATGTATTAGAATTAGTCTGCTCAGATATATGTGGACCCATGTTCGTAGCTTCCTTAGGTGGATTTCTATACTATGTAATCTTTGTTGATGATTTCTCCAGAAAGACCTGGATCTATTTCCTTAAATGTAAAGAATCACAGGAGATCCTTAAAAGATTTAAGGAATTCAAATCCCTTACTAAAAACTCTTCTGGAAGAAAAATAAAAACCTTAAGGACAGATAATGGGAGAGAATATACATCAGATATTTTTAAAGAATTTTGTAAAAATGTTGGGATTAAGAGGGAGTTCACTGTACCCTATAACCCTCAACAAAACGGAGTTGCTGAAAGGAAAAACAGAACTATTGTAGAAGTTGCTAGGGATATGTTACTTGATCAAAACATAGAGACTTCAGTTTGGGCAGAACCCTCTAGTATTGTTGTCTACATGCAGAACAGATGTCCTCACTCCCATATTGATAACAAAGCTCCTGAAGAAGCCTTCACTGGTATAAAACGAGACATTAGTCACTTGAGGATATTTGGTTGTCCTGTCTACATTCATGTGCCCAAAGAGAAAAGAACTAAGCTAGAACCTCCTTGGAGAAAAGGTACTTTTGTATGCTAAAGTGAAACCTCAAAGCTTATAGAATATATGTGCCTGGTCAAAGACAGATTGAACTAAGCAGAGATGTGATTTTTGAGGAACACATAGCTTTTAAAAGAGCCAGAAATTCTATTGAGTCGGAAATTCAAACTTCCACCCTAGACTTAGAAGAAGATCATGCTCCTGAGAATCAAAGGGAGTATCCTGAGGAAGATATAAATGAAGAACAAATCACTTCATTAGAAAATCCTAAGAAGAGACCACTCTGGGCTACTAAAACCATGGAAGAAGCAAGAACTTATGCCACTCCATCAAGGACTTTCAGAGAAAGTAAGAGACCTAAGAGATTCTCTAGTTATGTAGCTTTGATGAGTGAATTCATCAAATCAGAACCTTCTAACGTTATAGAAGCTCTCCAACACCAAGTATGGAAGGATGCCATGACAGAGGAATATCAATCCATCTTGAAGAATGATGTGTGGGAGATAGTACCTAGGCCAAAAGAGAAATGTATTGTTTCTTCCAAATGGCTATTTAAAATCAAACATGCTACAGATGGCAGTTTAGAAAAACACAAAGCAAGATTTGTAGCCAGAGGATTTTCACAGAAAGAAGGAATTGACTATGAAGAAACTTTTGCTCCAGTTGCTCGATATGCCTCAGTCAGAGCAGTTTTAGCCATTGCAGCAACCAAAGGATGGAAAGTCCATCAAATGGATGTAAAAACTGCTTTCTTAAATGGAACCGTTGAAGAAGAGGTCTACTTAGAGCAACCTGAAGGATTTGAGATTCACAATGCAGAATCACATGTGTGTAAATTAAAGAAAGCCCTATATGGACTGAAACAGGCTCCCAGAGCCTGGTATGAAAAAATTGACAGTTACCTCATGAGATTAGGTTTCTCAAAGAAAGATGTAGACCCAAATCTCTACTTCAAACAAAGCAAAGGTGATATGTTAATATTGATATTATATGTTGATGATCTGTTGATTACAGGAGAAGATCACCTTATTGATCAGTGTAAGAAAGATCTAGCCTCAGAATTTGATATGGACTTAGGTCTATTACACTACTTCCTTAGACTTGAAGTCTGGTAGAAATCCAATAGTATTGTTCTGAATCAAGAGAAGTACACCATTGATATATTAAAGAGATTTGGTATGATGAACAGCAGACCTATGTCATCCCCCATGGAAACAAATCTTCATAAATTAGAGGAAGCAACAGCAGATTCTCAGTCGGCGGATCCCACTCTCTACAGGCAGATGATTGGATCTTTGATGTATTTGGTCAATACCAGACCTGATATCTGCTATGTTGTAAATGCCTTAAGTCAGTTTATGTGTGAGCCCAAGGAGATACATCTTGTGGCTGTGAAGCATATAATAAGATATCTTCAAGGTACTCTTAATTATGGCCTAAGATATGAAAAGGTTGACTTAGATCTTCATGGATTCACAGATTCAGATTGGGCTGGAAGCGTGACTGATCGGAAGAGCACCTCCGGATGTTGCTTCAGTTTAGGATCGGCTATGATATCGTGGATTAGCAAAAAATAGTCCTCGGTAGCTCAGATTTCTACAAAAACGAAATATATTGCAGCTTCTATGGCTGCTAGAGAAGCAGTATGTCTCAGGAAACTGCTTGTGAGATTATTCGGTAAACCTCTGAAACCAACTATCATCCACTGTGACAATCAAAGTTGCATTAAGCTTTTAGTGAATCCAGTATTTCATGATAGATCTAAGCATATTGAGATTCCTTATCACTATGTGAGAGACATGGTAGAAAGGAACGCAATTCAGTTGGAGTATATCAATACAGGAGATCAAACAACAAATATTCTTACCAAACCTCTTCTCAGAGTGAAAGTTGAACACTTCAGGAAGAATCTTGGTATGATTGAAATGTAAATTTTTCAAATTGATTTGTACTAATATATTAAAGATGTTAAGCGTGTAAACTTCTTTTGTCATATGTGTGACTATGACTTTATGGGCCTACCCATCTTGTGTATATCTCTGAAAGGTGACAACTTTTTGGATAATCAACACTTGTATTTATACATTATAAGGTGACGATCTTGCAATGTTCAAGTAGACTGATATCGTGTGACTTGACTTCAGTATGATTCATGGATTTTCCATGATTAGTTATGGTAGACATTATGCGACTTAATGTTAGTGCACATACCATAACTAGGATATATAAGGAGAATGTAATGTTCTCAAGCATATTATACCCTTTAGTATCACGGGTTAGGTGATACTGCATATCACGAGATATGTGATATGAGATACTCTGTATCACGAGTTAGGTGATAATTCATATCACGAGTTATGTGATGAGTGATACTCTGTATCACGAGTTAGGTGATACTTCATATCACGAGTTATGTGATATGTAAATTTATTATAAGTCATAAGATATTCACAGAGATCATTGTGATATGTTTATCCTCCCGAGCTAAGCGGGGGTGTTGATAATTATAGCTTCGAACAGATAAAATAATGATCTACGAGAATAGGCAATATTATGATATATATAAATAATTAGATAATGATAATAATAGATATTATATTTATTATATATATTATTATTATCTTTATTATTTATTTCTATAATATATTGAAATGAATATTATTATAATTCAGTTCGAATAAATAAAGATGTCGATTCATTATAGAAATCAAATATATTATAACTATACCATCCACTATAGTTATCGGTTTATATAACATAGTCATCGTTTTATATATCATCGTTACCGATGTATTGTCGACTACCGATTTTATCGGTTTCTAACATTATGTGATGTATATATTAAAAGGCCGCAGGTTATACTGTGAAAACGTGTCACGCCTATGATAGGCGTGACTTATATTAAAAGGTTGCGGGTTATATTGTGAAAACGTGTCACGCCTATGATAGGCATGACTCCTTGAGGAGTCACGTCTATCATAGACGTGACTTTTCTCCTCCCCCACGAAGATATATATACTGGCAGTTGAAACTTTCAATGACACACACAGAAATTGACAAGTGTAGTGACATTGAATAGTTTTTGAAAAATACAGAATATATACTGTTCAGAGTTAATAAAATATCAAATAATAAATTATATTCATCAAGTAAATTACTTACAATTTAGATTTGACATAAGCTCAATTTGCATTAACACTACCTATTCCATGATATTTGCATAGCCCTTCGCTCAAAGATCGGTGAATATATCAGACTTCTTTTGTGGAACAAAATCTATAATAAACATCATTTTCATTTGGAGATCTTATTGATAGAATTTCTCAATTTTGTACTATGGTATTGTTGTAGCCAAATATATATTTATCCATTGGATCAAATCAATACAATTCTTGAGACGTCATTGATTCATTGAAATCAAAGTATAAATACATAGTCCCATAATCTTAAGAATTCACCTAAAGAAACATTGCAAGTAATAGTAGGGTGGTTGCAATTGGATAGTCGTATACATAGTCCCAAGAGGGGATATTACAGGAGCAAGTAGGGCCTCAGAAATAGCCACGTGGATGCTTAAACTTATGAATGGTATCATGTGCGGGAGGGTTTACAACTAGGCGCACATTCTATCAGAGAGCATCAGAGACTTTTTATCTCTCAAGCAAAAGTCCTTCTGCATGCCCCACCATGCGATAGCAGTGTTTCTAGAAGTCGTGCAAACACAAGTAGTGGCGAACTAGCAAGGGAGATTTGCAGTACAGCTGGAGGTTGTATTCGCACCATCATAGTTGTCTCCTACAGCGCAATTGGTCACACTACATGGGACACAGCAACTTAGTTCAACACACATGGTGACACCAACTACACTGCACATATCTACATCGCACGGGATTCATCCTGTGGCTCTGTTGGCATCCCCCGCAGCCAAAGATACTACACCCGAAGGTACGGCCCCTACGACTGAGATGGTCCCACCTGCCGAGACAGTTCCACTTATGGAGCGAGTTACAGACAAGGCAGAATCACTTGGGGGAATGTTACACTTGTACCTACCACGATGAATGCAAATAGAGGGAGTACGACACTTATGTCGGAGAGTGTTGGAGGAGATGATATGGAGGGAAGGCTAGATAGCTTTTTGCATAGATTTGAGGTGGGTATCGGTGAGATTCCACCACCCTCACCCACCTTATTGATGGCTCAGCACTTCTAAGAAACAGATGCACAACACAAGACCATTCGAGAAGAGCCCCTCAAAGAGCAAAAGCCAGTCGAACTTACTAAGATGCCAGCTACAGTGAAAGATGTGATCAAGATCGCGAAAGAGAGTGCTCATGAGGGAGACGCCTCTCTGCATTAGGCAATAGTGATAGAGGAGTCGAGCAAGGGAGAGGCTCACCATGACTACATTCGGGTCTCAAAGCCCAACCCACGGGATGCCTTGGGATCTATTTAGAGGTACTCGGCCAAGTTGGAAGGAGAAGCTACAATGGCACAAGGGGTAGCTAACCTCACAAGGCAAGTGGATATGAGACCATCAGAAGAAGAAGCGGAGAAGCTCCTTGCTTTCATGACGACAGGCTGCAAGAAAGAGCTTCTCGAGCATTTTACAACTCCATGGGTGGCCGGTCACAAAGACTCTCGAGATAGTCGAGGCGTGGTGCAGGGCGTACACAAGAGGGACAGGGTGGCATGATGGACACCCTACATAGCATGGAGTGTGTATTTCAAGACACATTTCTTCGACTCTAGACGGTTACCCACTCTGTAAGGGAGGTCGAGGGGCAAATGAAGGCAATAGACCAGGCCACAATCACTCAGGAGAAGTTGGTAGAACAGCAGAGGCTTACTATCACTTTGGAGGAATAGTTGGCTCAGGAGAGGACGATCAAGGAAGGAAAGGAGATACAACTTGTAGAAGTGGAAGGACGGTTGGGAGTGTGATAGAAGAACTCGAGAGCACAAAGAAAGATTTGATGGACGTAGTAAAATTGGTGAGAGTTGCACGTGAGAAGCAGAAGATAGCGTAATGGGACTTACGGCTCCTTTGTTAGCAACTCCGCGACGTACTGAGGTCAATCTCCTCAACAACTCCAAGGACATTCACCCTACTTCCCAGTAAATATTGTTGTGATAAATCAGTCCATTTTTGTTCCGTTGTCTGCAAGACGACTACTTTTTGGGGAGGTTAATGTTGGTGGCAATTTTCCCGACTAGAATAAATTAGAATAAATAATGTTTTGTTAGTAGATGGCAATGTAATGAATATAATTCTCAGGTAGTAGTTGTTGGTTGCCGGCGGTTGGCACTCTTAACCAACCGTCGAAGGCTTTATATTTTGGGCTTGTACTTGGAACAAGCACATTATGATTGTACAAACATTACATTGGAAATAAAGTTATATCCTTCTGCCATTCTTATGAGCTATATCTGAATTGCTATGTTAAATGTGTTATATTCATGTTCATATTTACTCTAAGTATTAAAACATACACCCTGTAGGGAGTAAACATAGTACCCAAATGCATCGTACCCGACTAAAAAAATATATCACCGCACCCATACCCGATCCTATACCAGAGCCAACTACTTAGAATAAAAGCAATTGGAAAGATTTTAATCCAAATGCCTTTACGATGGTAATCGCACAATCATGACTATAGTTCCTTTAAATCATGATTAACATAAACTTATTAAGTCAAATTAATAAATCCTTGAGCTTTCACAATGAATTTTTAGGATTTTGCCTTACTCACTAGTCTAAGCCAAAATAGGAAATGATGAGGTATAACATAGTATTTGCATGATATATATAACATAGCTACAATGGGGCTACCCATATCTCTACAAGGCATTAACCTTTTGAAGTTTGTGACAACTTTCGACCTCTGGAGCTCCAAAATGTTTGGTTTTCATTCCAATTCCATATAAATCCCACGAACAAGAGAAAGATAAATGCTTTTTCTTTTGTGCAAAATTTGACCAAGCTTCCCACTAAGATTTAAACATTCTTCAACTAACGCATGTCTATTTTACACATACAGAATGGTTTGTATTGTGTAAAGATGCAAGTCACAATTTAATTATTTCTCATTCATAAATCAAACCTAAATCTGTTTCTAGTAGTTGCCGATATTTTTATCCTCAATAGCTAACACCTTTTCAAGGCATACAAAAGGAAGATTTCAAGTAGGTCAAGAAAGGGCAGATACGACTTGGATATGAACAAGGTAATGAGGTCAACATTATCAGAATTCCAAAATCCATTTAAATCAATTATTTGCTTCTGGATTTGATTGTGTAAGTGTTTTTAGCATCAACGTTTCGGATCACACTCTGTGATCCATCATCAGGATGAGAAAGAGTGTTTTTCTTGCACTCTCTCTCATCCTGATGATGGATCACAGAGTGTGATCCGAAACGTTGATGCTAAAAAAACTTGCACAATCAAATCCAGAAGCAAATGATTGAAGGTAATGAGGTGTCAAGGCAAGAAAATGAACATTGAGGTTCCTAGAAGACAAAAGATATGCTTTTTGGACATTTTCAAATTGGAAAAGGGTGCACAACTTGACATCCAAGTTCCCAAGCATGTGCCATGGAGCGAAATGTCATTTTTGTGATGGAAATCACTTATGTGAGAAAAGTGTGTGCACTTTTCAATATTAACAACAAATTAGAGTGTGAATTGCTTAACATGCACTCTTAGCGGCAAATGCCAAAGTGAAATTAGAAAAAAAAGTGCATTCCAGCACTAGGCATGCAACCAAGCCACTAGATGTCAAAATGTCAACACAAAAACATGATAAAAGTACAATGGATCTTATTGGAGTGCTCCTAATGAGTTAAATGTCAGATTGTCACTTGCAACTTAGACCAAAAAATGTACTCAAATTCCCAGGAATGCTCCTAGCGACTTGAGTGTCTACTTGTCCTTGCAAAATAGACAGACCAAACCATCCAAACAATGGACCTAGATCTATATCCAAGCAAGGCCCTAGCCCTAGAGAGATGGATACCAAACAAAGGGCCCCCATCTATATTGGCAAACACCTCTTTTGCCTCATATTTTGGTTTTCTAAGGATGGTCTATAGAGGGCAGATACTAAATTTGCTGGAAGTCCAGGACATGTATTTATAAATGTTGGTCCTAGTTGCATTTTCTACTACCTAACATTAAAATGAGCAGGCAGTTCTTCATTTCCAAAACCTCGTCCACTCAATAGCTGGATCAAGCTCATTTAGATGTTCCACCTCTACCTTCCTGTGCAAAAAGGATTTCAAATTATCCAGGTAATAACTTACTCAGTTGTCTCAAACAACAAATTTATTGAAACCAGTAATGGATTACATACCCTCTTCTTTGAGTACCTTTAATATGAAAGGGCACATAACAAAGAATCCGACGAGAGTTCCCAACTCCCCCTACTTTTCTTCAAGGCAATTCCTATCTGTTAAATATTAAGATTATTTGAGGCAGTTATTCAATATGTTCTCTATTATAATTGCATTCATAATCATTCAGACAGAATGGATTATGTCCATAATTTGCTGATATGCATATCTAACGGGCTGGCTCTGGTGGGCAGAACAGTAGTACATTAACTTTAGATATCAAAAACTTGTAAGAAGGTAAACATTCAAAAATACAAACATCTGTAATCACTTGAAAAGGGAAAGGTATAATTGCTCGGAATGAATAATGTTAAACATAGGAAATTTGTCATTATGAGCAAGCTTAAATAAAAATTACAAATTTGATATTTACATGGTGGAAAGCTCCTCAACCAAAATTACTCAATCTCTTGCCAAAGATGACAATCTGTCCTTTAATTAGAAGGGTTACAACTCTATTTTTGTACAGTTGCAAACACCACAAAGCAAATTGCACGAGCCCAAAACAAAATTCCGCCAGCTAAGAAACTGAGAAATGCCATGTAGAATTGTAATCTGAATTATCACATCATCAAGTTTCAGATGGATAAATTTACTTTCTTACAACTGTGAAAAGATAAGTCTTTCAACCAAGTATGTCAGTGGTAAAGTCACTAAAAACTATAACCAGAACCAAGCATATGTATTTCAAAAAAGAGACTCCACACCAGCTCCCTTAGAATTAGTAGATAAAATTGAGATCTCAATTACTCTTCTTGTTAGTATATAAGAATAAAATGACTGACATGGAAAAAAGTTTAGTTACCTTCTCCAATCTAAATGGATTGCTGATTCAATTAGGGATTGCAGATATGGGGGAAGTTTTTTGAGCAGTCCCGGTAGTATGCCATCCTTTATGTATGCAGCCAAAGAGACTGGGTCGAATAGTGGTCTGCGCAAATGTAACTCAGCGATGATACACCCCACTGCAAAGATATCATTAGCCAAAGTTTCTGAGGGTGATATTAATTGAGAAGCCTTATTCTGCCAAATTAAAAAGTCTTGAAAGGTCCTCTCTCTTCCATCTTCTTCAGCTTCTAAACAATCAAGAAACTTGCTATATTCTCCATAAGGTGGATTTGAAATGATGCTGGGCAAGGATTTTGTAGGCCTGTCCTCCAATTTTTGTCCTAGCAAGCTGTGGAAATCGAAATTGCTATTAGAGTTAGTTGCTGAAGTAGGATTATAACATGGAGTCAAATGCCTTGAAGATTCAATGAACAAAGCTAACTCCTCCAGCTCTTCCAAAGATGATGGCACAGAAAGATTATCCACTTGAGAAAAAAAATTGTTGTTACTGCGTATATTTCCAGTCTGGGAAACACTTTGCCTACCCATTTTGGATGCACTTTCACTCGTACATTCTTGTAATTTGCTTTCAGTTCGAAATTCTGGTGGATCCTTCCATGAACTTTTCAGTCTTCTTGAAGAACATTTGCGCATAGGATGAGGCCTGGAAAATAGTTGGCGCCGTCCCATTGACCTTGGTACAGTTGGCGGAGAGGTTGACAAAGTTACATTCTTTGCTACAACAGAAGCCTCACCACTTAACTTATAACCAAATGTCAAGTTGATCCAATGATGCAGATTCATAGATACCCAATCACTTTCTAAAGCTTCACGATGTAATGAAATAAACTCTTCAGGCGTGGCCGCCCATGATGGTATTACAAGATCACTCATTCCTTCGTGAATGGAATAGAAAACCCGAGGATCAGCATAGAACTCAGGAATGCATTCATCAGGAGTCCACTGGTATAAGCGTTGCATGCTCGCAGGATACTCATTTGGTTCATAGACCGAACGCACAGTTCGTCGTAAAACACACAAAGGCAGCCTTCTTGCTTTATAGCTACAGACAGCAAGCTCAGAGAGACACTCATCTGAAACATGGTGTGGTATTTCAGAGCTTGCATAGGTAAAATCTAGTTGTTCATCTCCCTTTGCTAAATGCCACTTACTCTTCTTCAGGTCCCTCCAACCAGCATTGGTGTTCACATCAGGCCTTACACTGAAATCTATAACCCAAGGCATTACAGTGTGAAATGTTCGGTCACCCCATCTTCTCCCAGCCAATCGATTCAAAGCAAGGAGGTACTCATAGTTACTTAACTCTCCTTCCCACCATCTCTTAAAATCTGATTCCCAATCCATGAACGATGACAGCTTCAAGTCCATAAAAAGTGCCTGACAAGAACAGTTCTCTGTGCATATGTTTCTCTTATGGCCAAGTGCTACTGATGAATTAGTCTTTTTAAAGCTTTCTTGTACTTTTTGTATAGAGTGCTCCCCAAATCCACTGAGCCAGCACCAGTAGGTATCTGTCAGCAGTATGTTTGAAGGGCTCAGACCTCCATGAGCAATTCCTTGCTTGTGACTGTAGGCCAATGCTGAGAGTATTTGGTATGTAAGAAATCGGATATGCCAATCAGTTTTGAGTGCCCCTGGGCTGAAATGTAAAATATTTTCCAGAGTAAAAGGAGCTTTTGGATGTACAAGATACATATATTCAGTACTCTGAAGTAAGCCAAAGATTGGAACTATATTGGGATGTCTGACAGATACAGCAGATACATCTTCTCCACAAGATAAAGGCATACCAACTGATTTAATAAATTTTATTGCATATGAGTCCATGCTTTTCTCCTCAAGAAAGCAATTCATTGATGACAATACATTTTCCTCCAAAGTACCAGAATTTAGACTCCAGAAAATGCTCTCTAGTGCTGCATAGCATGCAGTTCTAACAGTAGTCGGAGACAACGCAATGATGTTCTCTATGACTACTAATTTCAAAGTCCCTGTGTCTTCTAAATACTTCATCAAAATTTTATTTATTGAAGCATTTTGGGACCCGTGAATACATTTAAAATTTTCTGAAATTCCAACACCACTTCTCAAGCAAAAATTTGATCTTGTTTCCAATAAATCACATCTTTGCATCTCTGGTTCACATTTCCCCCCCGTACCTTCCACCTGCTCATCAAGATCTGAAAAATCTTTAGTGCAATATCTCTCCTCTGCTTTTGATGTTGACTGCTCGGCCATATTTACATCCCTGCCACCATAACACAAGGTCATATGAAAGATTAGAGCTTGCTCAAACTGCTAACTAAAACTCTAATGTTTGACATTCATCTAAAATACCACTTCTCTTTTGGGAAAAACAGAGGTGCAACAAGAAGGTAAATTGCCTTACATGTCATTTCTAAAGGATTCGTTGCCATGCTCTGCTATGACCTGTACTACAAATTCTGTAGTATCATCCTTGCTAAGACAATTTAATAAAAATGTATTAATATTTTTAGAGAAATCAGAATAAGCACTTTAATTATTATGAAGAACTCCACAAAACAGATATCATTGATTTCAAAGAAGTGACTGCAAAATACCATTGTAAATTATCTTCCTTTCCAATCAAGTCAACCTGCATTGTGAAATTTTCTGATGTCAAAACAACAGATCCAAAGCCACACACTTCGACTATCAACAAAATCCAAGCAAAAATATTCAAATAGATGAACCTCTGCAAATAAGGTTACCCCACCTTAAAGGATATGCTGCATTTAAAACTAAAAAGAAAGTCAAGAAATGCAAATCAGAAAAGACATTTAGTTTCTCACTTCATTATTTTCAAATGATACATATTAAAAAAAAATGTTGTTTCTCATGAAGGTTACAAGATAGCGTGCAACAGCACATCATAGTATGGATGAACCAAAGCGTTCTGAACAATTTCACAATAAACTCTTTATGAAATTTTATCATGCCTGGAAAAGTCCTTTCTCTTCACTATCAAATGCCAGCAGAAACAATATCCCATATAACAAAAGGCGTTCAGCTATCTTTTGTTTCTTTCCTTGACAGTTAAGGACTGCTTAAACTCTCATCATAAACTGTGTTGCAGATTATCTACCATTTAGAAGACTCGGACAAAAACCCTGTGAGCAATTCTGAAAGTTAGGACTAGCCCATGAGCTACCTCATCCTTAAGATGACAATTTATTTCATTCCCATGTCCAACCAGACATTTGTAGATTGGCAGTAATGTATTGACACTACACGCAATTTGCAGGGATTTTCAGGTCAAAATTCACCAAGATTATGAAGTAGAACAAAAAAAAATAGAAAAGGGAATAACCATAGCTATGTAAAATTAACTATGTCAATTCATAATAAAGAAATCTCTTCCTAATGAGCTCTCATACGTTCTATGTGAATTCTACTTCTAACCTGTAATTCCACAAATTTCTCAAGCACATCATAAAAATCTTCCTTTTTCCTTCATCAGTTATTCATCTTCTACAGTTGCAGTAAACATTGGATAGCAGGTAAGGAGGAATCAAAGATAACAGGCATAAACAGTTTATTTAAAAGTGTGCAATGTATTAGTCTTCCACTTAGTAAATTGCTATCATCAGGGTCAAAGTGCAAAACTTATGACAAATATATCCAGAAATATTATGATTGAAAAACAAAGAAGAGGAATTGAATCGATAAGCCGTGGATGGGAGGGGCTAGATTAATAATTTCTATTAGAAAAAGAAGAGATGAACAGAGGTGAACAGCGTTATATGTAGCTTCAAATAAAACTGTAAATCACATTTATTTGTGGTTATCAAACGGAAATAATATAGCTATAATAATGAAAACAAGAACAACATAAGAGATCAACACATAACACCGTTAATACATGAAAAAACCCTTTCGGGAAAAAACTCCACCAAGAAGAGATGAAAGACTTGTATTATCAGCAATACAAAACTACAATACAACTCTCAAACTCCACTCATTACCATGGGCCAAAACAAGGTTCTAAAAAACCATAGTAAAAATGCATTTGACTCCCACATGCCAAACATAGCCTCTTACATGACATTACACTTTCTTACAAGTTGTCATAAGAATCCCCCAGATATAGGAGATGCTCTTACATGTGTCATAGACTATTAATGACAAATGTAATAATACTCTTACACATGTAATAATAACTGATTCTCACGTCCATAATGATTCACCCCACTTTTAGCCCTTACAGTTGTCACAGAATTTGTCATAACATCCCTTAAAATAGGTTTTCCATGTTATACCATTTGATGGGCATATTTTGACAACAGAAAAATTTGATTTCTGAGACACCAACATGTGGCAAAAGTGCTAGCTAATAAAACCGATGCCCCTTATGATGGAGCGCAAGTATTTGATTACATGAATGCCAAATAACCATGAGAAAATGTAAAATAATGATAAATACATAATCTGGAATTGCTAAGGTTGAGACACCTTAATTCCCAATATTCTCCCACTTGTTGAATAACTTGCAAGAGTCAGGGGAATCACACCATCATCGAATCAACTAGGAACAAGAAACAAGGCCAGTGGCCTTTCTGCACCAAGTAAACTTTTTTGTGCTCACAGGTTTGGTGAGATAATTTGCAACGTTCACCTGAATATCAATTTTCTTCAACTCAATCTATCCAATTGCAATCAACTCATGAACAAAATGGTCTTTTAGATCCACATGACTAGTTCATCCATGATACATAGGATTCTTATCTAAATGAAGTGCACTCTAACTATCACAATTAACTTGAACTGTCCTACAAGCAAAACCAATACCTGCATACAATTTGTGTAGCCATACTGCCTCCTTATAAACATGGGTAGCAACCATATACTCTGCTTCAGTGGTGGTTAAAGAAATTGTAGCCTGTCTTTTACTCATCCAACTCACTACTCCTCCAAGCAATGTAAACACATACCCACTAGTGGACCGTCAATATCCAAGTCACTTGCCCAATTTGCATCAACAAATCCCTATATGTCCAATGTCTTATCCACACTATTAGTTCCAGAATATTATAAACAATAACCAGAAGTTCCTTGCAAATATCTAAACATCCTTTTAACATGATTCCAATGTTCTCTACCAAGCTTAGACATAAACCTGCTCAAAACTCCCCCTGGTTGTGCAATATTTGGTCTCGTGCAAATCATTACATACATTAAACTTCCTACAGCACTAGCATAAGGCACATTAGACATATCCTCTAAATCATCATCATTCTTAGGAAACATATCTAGTGAAAGCTTAGTGCCAACCTGTAAAGGAATTCTTACTAGTTTACAATCCTGCATATTAAATTTGTTCAAAATAGTGCTAACATAATTACTCTGAGACAACCAAAGCTTTTTGTTTACCCAATCTCTTTTGATTTCCATACCAAGTATATACCTTGCAACTCCCAATCCTTCATATCAAATTCCCTTGAAAGTTGAGCTTTAAGCTCACTAACCATTGCCTCAGAATCACTAGTAAGTAGCATATCATCCACATTTAGGATAATGATTAGAATATGATCATCAATACATTTAATGAATACACAAAACCCAATTTCATGACAAATGAATCAAATTTCTTATACCACATTCAAGGAGATTGTTTCAAACCATAAGGAGATCATTTTAACCTGCAAACCAAGTGTTCCTTTCCTTTTACCTCAAATCCTTTAGGTTGTTGCATATAAATTTCCTCTTCCAAGTCCCATGCAAAAAAGCAATTTTAACATCCATTTGCTCAATCTCAAAATCATTAGCTATAACAATGGATAAAAGAATTCTAATAGAGGACAATTTAGCAACAGGAGAGAAAATCTTACCAAAATCAACTCCCTCTCTCTGGGAGTAGCCCTTAGCTACAGTCTAGCTTTCTGATTTCTATCTGCTCCAAATTTCTTTTTGTAGACTTGTTGTGAGGTTTTCACACCATCACCCCATTGCAAATGGGGACCCCCTCTTTTCACTTTTGTTGTCAGTAGGTATAGGTTGTAGGTTAGATTGACAACATTTAGCAAGTCCAAGTCATGGGTAAGCCTAGATCTTGAGGTAGTAGGGAGTGTTCAAGTTGGATCACCAAATCGAAGCCTTAGACTGTTTGTGATGATCAAGCCTTGGAGAGAGGAGTGAAGTCAAGAATGATCGTGATCAGGCAAAGATTGGACAATTTGTGGAGTGTAAGTGAAAAGGTGTAATGTCCCCTATCCCGGTTAGCTTGAAATATCGGGACAATGTTCTTATCACTTCAATTCGCAAGAGAATTCTTCCTATTAAGACCTTTACTCTCAGTAGTTATCTTGATACTCTACACAATTAATTAGTTGGTCCACATTACTTGTATAAACTTTGACTCACGGGTCTAACATGTATATGGATTGAATTATAATGAATTACTAATATATAAGATACATCCCAAATATATTGGTACGTATTGAATATACTATAATTGCAAGGGATTTTTGATCTACAAGGTGGATTAGTTTATGTCTTATCCTATCTCTATGAACTTTGAACATGCAGTACGAAAAAGATTATCTTGATATCAATATATATTGACGAAAATGTTTGTAAGAACCCTGATGGTTCTATCTCTGTTTCACTGACTCTGAGAGATATTGTTCTTGCAAGTTTTATAGTTTTTTTTTTAAATTTTGCAAGAGTTTATGCTTTTTGGGGGGTTTTTTGACAATATTTTAAAATGCTAGGTGCAAGAGCAGATAGATTTTAATGTATTGCTTGTATTTACAAAGAGCAACACGCTCATATATACAACACCCGAAATCTACAAAATAGCAACTATCTAATATTAGACTGTTAACAAAATAGCAAGAGTCTAATATTAGAGTGTTGTATACAAACGGAATCTAATCTTGAGCATTAAGAAGGAAATAAGTAAAATATTCTAATACCCTCCCATAATGCTCAATCTATCAACAACACCAATAGATTCCCTGAATTTGACAAATTTATTAGAACCAAGCGGCTTGGCAAAGATATCTGCAGACTGCTCCAAGGTAGAAACATAGCGTAACTGAATGGATTTGTCTTCAACCAGCTGACGAATGTAATGGCAATGAGTTTCAACATGCTTGGTTCTTTCATGAAAGATTGGATCTTGGCCAGTTTGAGCACCCCCTGATTATCACAAAATAGGGGAGTCGGTCCTGGCTGAGGAACATGCATATCTACAAGCATCCGCCGAAGCCATACTGCCTCACAAGCTGCCTTAACTGCTCCCCGATACTCTGCTTCAGTGGAAGACAGAGCTACTGCCTGCTGCTTCTTACTAGTCCAAGTGACAACACCAGATCCCAAATTAAACACATATCCAGTGGTAGACTTACGATCATCAACAGAACCGGCCCAGTCTGAATCTGTGTAACCACATAGGGTAGGATCAGAACTCCGAGTGTATAGAAGGCCATAATCAGGAGTACCATTGACATAGCGTACAACACGCTTTGCTGCTGTCCAATGATCAGCCTTGGGAGCTGTCATAAAGCGGGATATATAGCTGACTGCAAAACTAATGTAGGGTCTAGTGGCAGTAAGATAAATGAGGCTGCCCACTAGTTGTCTAAACAAAGATTCATCCACAACAAGTGAAGCTGACTGAGCTGACAATTTGAGCCCTGGTTCCATAGGAGTGGAGGCAGGTTTGCAATCCTGCATTCTGAACCTGTCCACATGATTTTTGGCATACTTGGACTGAGAAAGGAAGATACTGTGCTCAGTCTGCCAAACCTCAACTCCAAGACAATAGTGCAAGAGTCCCAAATCTGTCATGTCAAAGGTGCGACACAAATCCTGTTTGATTTCAGTGATCAAATGTTTTGAACTGCCAGTAATGATCAAATCATCCACATAGACAACTATAAACAATATATCATCACCTACATGTTTGATATATAAATTTGAATCTGATGGACTCCGCTGAAAACCTTGATCAGTTAAGTATTTATCAATCTTCATGTACCAAGCCCGAGGGGCTTGTTTCAGACCATAGAGAGCTTTGACAAGTTTACAGATTTTGTGTTCCTGACCAGCAAACCTTAAACCCAGGAGGTTGCGTCATGTAGACCTCTTCCTGCAAGTCACCATTCAAAAATGCACTCTTAACGTCCATCTAATGGACTTTCCAACCAAACTGAGCTGCTAAGGCAAGGACAAGCCGTACGGTACTCATTTTGGCTGTAGGGGCAAAGGTCTCCTCATAATCAATGCCTTCCTTTTGTGAGAACCCACGAGCAACAAGA
>MU225313.1:962046-987287 GCA_018584345.1 Thuja plicata
CTTTGGGGTGCCATTGAACACCGACAAACTTATCAATTTCACCTTTAAATCTCTCAAGTTCAACTCCAAAATCCAAAAAACAGGGGGTCCCCAAGAATTGGGGCGATGTGTGAAAGACCTCACAACAGTGCTCAACCCAGATTGCAAGGCATTGCATGGAACAAAGAGATGCATCAGCAGACAAAGGTGGCAGTTGCAAGATTTTGGTACTACAATGATATTCCCTTCAATGCTTTATCTAGTCCCTATTGGAATCAATTGGTCACTGCAATGACCGTGTCTAGTAAGGGGTTCAAGGCCCCAAGTCGTTATGGGGTGAGTGGGCCATTGTTGCAGGATGAGGTCCAAAACACTCATCGACTTGTGGAAGAGCAAAGAATAGTTTGGGAACAGAAAGGTTGCACCATTATATCCGATGGGTGGACATATGGTAGGAATAGGACACTCATCAACTTTCTAGCTGCTTCAGGGGGACAGTTAGCATTTCTAAAATCAGTTAATCTCTGATCAAGTGAAAAATGCAGAGACTTTGTGCAACATGTTGGATGAGGTGGTGGTGGAAGTGGGAGTCGGTAATGTTGTCCAGATTGTGACTGATAATGCAGTTGCATATGTAGCAGTCGGTAAACTTCTGATGGATAGGCATCCCAAATTATTTTGGAGCCCTTGTGTTGGCCATTGTCTTGACTTGCTCCTTGAGGACCTAGGGAAATTGAGTTGGGTGAGAAGGTGATTGAAGATGGAAGGAATATCACAAAGTACATCTACAACCACACATGGGTCCTGAGTCTTATGAGAGGCACACTGATGGTAAGGATCTCGTGCGATCGGGGGTCACACGCTTTGCTACTAGTTTTCTCACCTTGCAGAGCATATTAGCCACATTGCCCAGCCTGAAGCGGATGTTTGTGAGTGAGAGATGGTTGGAGAGTCCTTATTCCAAGAAGCCTAAAGCAGAGAAGGTTGTGTTTGATGTTAGATTTGCCAAGATGATGGAGGAGATCATCAATGTACCTTGATTGATGATTTATTATTTAATTTTCAGATATTGCAATTCGCTCATTTTTGTTATATTTTCTATGTCCAGGTGTCATAACCGTTGGTGAGGGTTCTGCGAATGGTAGATGGGGATAAAACCCCATGGGGTATCTATATGAGGCTATGGATAGGGCTAAAGAGGCCATTCAACACTTGCATGGGTCAAACAAGACCAAATATGAACCTATATGGCGCATAACCGATAAGAGGTGGAACCGACAACTCCACCAACATATTCGTGTCGTTGCCTACTACTTGAACCCCAAGTTTTACTTCTCCAACACTTTCAGAGTAGATGCAGAGGTTCAAATTGGCTTGGACACATGTATTCGGAGATTAGTTGAAGATGAGAACCTTCGAGACCTCGTACTTGATGAGTTACAGAGCTATAAGAGGGCCGATGGGCCATTGCTTTCTTCACTTGATTGCAAACGTAGGAGAGACACCCTACAACCAGATAAAAGAGAACATGTGTTTAGTTTTATTATACCATTTATTTCCCTCATTAAGTTTATTGGAATCTTTACCAAATTATAAATGACATTTTTTTATCCTTGCAAATTTGTGGTGGGATGGTTATGGTGCCACAGCACCTAATCTTCAAAAGTTTTCCATCCAACTATTATCACAGCGCTGTAGTGCTTCTGGTTGCGAGCGAAACTGGAGTGTTTTTTAGGCCATACACACAAAGAAGTGCAATAGGTTGACTCAGAAGCGCTTGAATGACTTGGTTTATGTGCAGTACAACCTTCAATTGCACGAAAAGAAGGTGCAAGGGAAGACTTCGCATGAAGCACTTGACTTGAATGAGATTGATCCATATTCAGCAGATTGGGTAGTTGCTCTTGATGATGATGATGTGGATGTGGTTGTGGATCCTTTCTTGACTGATGATCACCTAGCTAAGTTTGAGATGGAGGAAGATGACTAGGATGCAGAAGTGGCAGCACGCGAGGAGGAACATGAGCTTGGTCATCCATCAGAGGCTTTTGTTGAGGCACTTCAGCACCACCCACCCAGCGGCAACAATCTCTTTTGAGCTTTAGTCTATGATTTCTACTTCTAGTTTTCATTGATATTGAAACTTGAACTTAATATGTATTCAGAAGTTGTAGTTTCATGGAGTTTGACTTCGATTGAACTCAATTTTATTCAGATGTTGCACTTGTTTTTTGGTATATGATTTTATGTTAATTTGCTATGTTCTAATTGCTATGTATTTAACTCAAAACTTTGATTAATATATAATGGAAATCTCAAATCAGTATATGTTCTACAAATTTGGTGTATATGTGTGTTTTTAAGAAATTATATATTTTCAAATGTTTGATAAAAGTGTCAATTTATTGCCGATTTTTCGCCGTGTTTTTGGCGATTTTGAGTTTTTCAAAAAAATTGGGTCAGTCGAGTTATTGCCAAGTCTGAGTTTTTCAACTATGAGATTCCATACACCAGGTAGAACTCCATCCTACTTCAAACCTTCATAAAGGTGTAGCTCCCGAGTTGAATTCTAGAGTTCCCAGACTACCATTGTTAGCATGAAAAATAGGGAACAAAAACCAAGGTTCTAATACAGAAGTAGTATTTGTATGTTATATTTTTACCCTAAAACTCAATTATACAAAGGGAGCAAAGAGTTACTCCAAACAGTGCCTTAACTAGTCAACAGAATACCAATGCAAAGAACATCCATAAGACATAAAATATTATATATGGAACTATAGTATATTTGTATGATCAAAGATCATTCATATACATTTATTTTGTCCTTATATCTCCTTCGTACATTCTCTATCACATATAAATCTCTTTCATATAACTTCTACTATTTATGTTCTACCCTATCCTATTCGTCATCTTTGTTACATCATATCTTTCCCTATACATGACCCATATACACTAATCCCATTCTAGATAATTCCTTTTCAATATGAAGCTCCACAAGCTCTTTGAAGTGAAGTGTAGTAGGATCTTATGTGTAGTGGGATCTTCAGTGACTACAGTTGCACTTCTCTTTCCTGCCAATATCATCCCCCCTTTCAAAATGTTGGCTTGTCAGAATACCCTTGTAAATCTCCTTGAGATTAGCAGAAGTGATATCCCATTGTGTTTTAGCTTGTTGCAATTGTTGGCTCTATCCTTGAATATGAGTGAGCAATCAATCTGCTTCCTAAATGTTTTTAGGAATTTGGATCTATTTTGATAGCTTCTGAGCCTCTTGAAGAATTCCAGTCATATGGGTTCATCTTAGACTTACTACTTTTCTCAACTAGTAAAATTAATGCCTTGTTGGATCTCAATAATCTCGTAGTTGTTGAAATTGTGCATGCAATATTGCAATTTGCACCCACGATTGTCCATCTACAACTAGTGGTAAACCTTTAAAGTATCTACACCTACAATTGATCCATTTTTGCCTTAATAGGAGTTGTCACCATAGGCCATTGCAAGCAAAATTGATAGAGGGTATTGATAACTCCCTCTATATTCTTGACTATACTAATGTGTGCTTCTAAGGCAAAGTGTGTGGTGGCACACTTTTTCCTCTCTTCTTTCATTCTTGTCTCCACTAAACTTGTTGCCGCATTGTTTTCTTCTGCAACTAAGTATCCTATACAACCTCCTCTACCAAATTCTTCATTTACACCAAAATGGGTTCAGAAGAGTCTCCTTGTATCTAAGAGAACTTATTTGAAATACCTTTCACCAATTCCTCCAAACACTTTGAGTTATTGACATGTTGCTTCAAAATTTCTTTTGTCGTTGTTTGATGAGGAGGTCCCCCAATTGAAACTTGTGCAAGGCACAAATACTACCTATATCAACTTGAGATCCCACCAATGGGAATTAGAGGACACTAATGTTAACACTTGGATTTTCTTCTGTCGAGCCAAAAAGTCCTTAATGGACTGCATAGGTGAGGTTGCAGAGGAAGATAGGGCATCCGATCTAGGCAGCGGAGAAGAGATCCCATGTTCCAAATGTTCTGATTTAGAAGAAGTCCCTTCACGTATTTTGCTTCTTCCTAGCGGATTTGTAGGTAGGTTTTGGTTGTGGCTTCCTTAATTTTTGTTTGGTCTTGGTTACCTATGGCTTTCCCAACATCAGCTTATCAAGCCTTTGTTTAGACCACAATTCTTTGGTCTAGATCTTGAGGATCTTTTGTCTTTCAAGGAGTAGAAGTAGGGGCTATCTCCTCAATGGCTATTTCCCTTAGTTTCTCTTCTTCTTTGGCTGCTTGTTCCTTCTCAGCCTGAGTGCCTTAGCCAGCTAGTCCAGAAGGCTGTCCATTAGGTCCTCAAATGTTGTTTCGATACCACCATATACTTGATCAAAGCCCTTTCTATGATGAGTTTGTTGGGTGCCACCATGTCTATGTAATTTCCAATGTTTAATCGAGCACCTCTTTGGGGACCCAACCACTGTGTGGTTGATCTTCATCGACCAAGGGCGCTACTTGCTTCAGGACAAAAACATCCTCAGATAAAGCCTACTCCTCTTCTTCCTCCGATAGAACTTCCCAACTTTCTCCTTTCTCCGCTTTTGTTCCCACCTGCACTCATTTGGAGTAGAGCTACAAAGGTTTCTTCTTTTGATTGTTCCTTCGATGGTGGTGTGGTAGGTAATCTCCGTTTTCTTCTGGAGCTTATCTCTGAATGAGCTGATTTGGTTGGGGATGTGCCAACCTGCAACCATCCAGACCTCCACAGAGTGATGGTACTTTGTTCCCCTGATTTTTCTTTAAGAAGGCCCCATTTCTCCTTTAATTTTTCCATCCAGACCTCCACAGAGTGATGGTACTTTGTTCCCCTGATTTTTCTTTAAGAAGGCCCCATTTCTCCTTTAATTTTTCTTCAGGTGCTCTTCTGACTTCTTTTTAGCCACGTCCATGAATCCTCTATATGTGGTAAACTTCTCCGTCTTGGGATCCTTGGGAAGACAGAGGAATGTGGCGGCATACGAATCTATCTCCGCATCAGTGACTTCATAGTTGCCACTAATTTCACCGATGACACTAATTTCGCAGTTGTATTTTCCACAAACGTGACCACACCCTAAATAACCAAATCGCCATACCCCACAAGACCATTCTGGCAATAGTTGCAACAAAATCTACATCAATCGGATCCAAATTATGCAAATTACCCAAAACGACATCTATGCAGCAGAGCACAGCATAAATCACGGAGATCTTCTTCATGCCAGAGACAAATTCTAAGCAAAGTTAATAACTATATTTCATTTCCTGTTCTGATAAAATGGTCCAGTTATTCTGACCATACTGATTCAATTGGACGGGATTCACTTGTGTAACAAATTCAGAGCATTTGTTTTCTTTAATTATACCATTCATTTCACTGTCTAAATTGATTTGCGAAACACTCCGGGCACAAATATAAAGAAGATTAGCTAGGGTTCGTTTAAAAAGAATTGAAGATAAAAATGGGCTACCTCGCAGACAATCTTCGAACCAAAGGGGCGGGCAGAAGAGAAAATGCCGTACGAGACGAGCACCCTATCTGACAATTCCTTGCGAATACACCGCTCCAAACCCTCTAAGCACATTTCCTTCTCTATTGAAACCTTCATCTCTATTTCCGTCTCCATCTCATCCAGTTCGACGGAATTCATCAGTCTCTCAGAATATGCAGACTGCCGCCAACTGTTCGAACATTTATAGGAGTTTGAAAAGCTTTCGCACCAATATATTTTCTTGTATCTTGCTTCTTCGGCTATGGTTTTTGATCAAGTAGGTTGCCAATTTTGCTATTTCCTTTTTATTTTCCTAAAGATTCGACTTTTAGTATTTCGATGTAATTTTATCGGATGCCTTTTGCGTTCCTTACATACATTATATGATATAGTGTCATTTTTTCTATTTATTTTTATTATTATGAGCTTTTGTATGGAGCTCTTTTAGAAAAATAAATAGGACATTTTTTAGTAGAGAAATTACCTTTTGTCATTTCTTTTTTCTTTTGAGTTGGCCTAGTGGTGGAGAAATGTGCTTTTGAAAGAGAGATTACAAGTTTAAATTATATAAGAATTAAGATATGCATGCCTCATTTATTCCCGCAAGGACTACAGGGTAGTCTCATATTACTATAAGCTATTTGTAGACCCATATATAGGATGCTTGGTATTTTGGACTATAAGAGAATCTTGCTTTCATCTATATATTTTGTCTTCATTTGTTATGTGTTATTAAGCTAACAATCAAGTAGTCCATATCGGTTTTTCGATTTCATGGCAACATAGTTTCAAAAGAAAATAAATCTAAGTCTCATAGTGCTTTGACTAAAGGGGACATTGGCTATTAGTGGGTCCAGAGGTCACAATTAAAGCATAGTAATCAAGGATTTTTTAGGGTGAGCTTTCCAACAAGCCTTTGGTGGGCTCGAGTCTCCTCAAGGAAGCTTTTTCGATGTTGGGCTATTATTAATAGGCAAATAGTAAAACTTACCTTTGTTGTTTTTTTATTTCATATTTTTTCTTTTGCATTTTGGAAACCAAAGCACCAACAAGCATGTTCAATGAAAAAAATAAAATAAAAAAATAAAATAAAAAATTTGATCCCATTGAAGCAACGCGCTTAGGTCAAATGAAAATTGCATCTTCAAATGAAATTAGGCAGTGGGTTTGGGGTTGAGGGAATCCTAAACCATAGGCTTGCCCATTTAAAATGGGCATGGCCAAGAAGAAGGCAATTTGAAAGGGTGAATAAGATGACTCATATTCATCGAGGCAAAACTCTTTTAGAAAATTCTCTATTTTAAGGTAGTTGTAGTGAAAGGTCTAAGGAAAAAAGAGGTAATGAAGAACATGACATTTATAATTCAACCTCCACACCACTTACCCAGTCCTCAAACCTTTGTATTCAAGAGTTACTAAATGCTAAGAAGAGGTTCGAGATTTTTGAAGTTAATGAGCAAAAGAGAGACTACAGATTTCACGAGTTTGCACTAGCGAATCAATTATTAATGGAAATTAATAAAGCTTTAAAGGAACATGTGGAAATGTTGCAAGAAGTATTTTGGTGGGGATGTTTGAGTGGCAAAACATGAAACTAGTTTAGCAAACAATGAAAGAATCCACAGTGGCAAATAGGGTTGAGGTAAACTCTAAAATTTCTCTGGTTGAGGAGCATATTCTTCAACAAACAAACTTTCAAGGAGTGAAGGAAAAAGAAAATAGCAATGAAAGTATAGGAAAAGAAGCCTAAACATGGGCTCATATTAGTAGAGATATACTGGCATGGAGGTAGAAGCAAACACTAAGGTTGTGTAGTGTCATAAATTACATTCCTATGCAATTTCTTACTTACTTATGCACCATTTTTAGCTTGTATGGTCTTCCACATTGATTTCCAATAACCCAGCTCAATTTTGCATATTATTTTGGCACCTTTCTCCAAATCATACCTATGGTACCGACTTAGGACAACATTAGAGAGAATAGGGTTACCTGGTCACCTTGTTCCCTAATATTGGGCGCCAAATTAAAATTACTTAATGTTAACTTGGTTTTAGCAAGGATTTCAAGCCCACATCAGCTTGCTTCGAGTTTTACATCCTAAAATGATGTGAGATCTATATAAGTGTACAATAAGAAAAGGTAAGAAATTGTAGATTGCTCCTCCTTTCCTTAATGCACACTCAGAAGGAAGATGACCCAATAGGATATGATTTTACACACTCAAACGAGGGTTAGTAGCACCAATTTGCAATGAAAGAAATCAATCAAACTACTAAGAACGAACCTATGAACCATAAAATAACAAGCACGAGAGAGGAAAACAAACAAATGCAAACCACAATGCTTGAAGCTTATATTTCTTCTCTCTACTCCTTCTGAGATGTTGTATGGATGGTGCTCAGTATTGGTGTTGACAACATCTGAGACTTGGGAGTGTTGAGGAAATGAGATCAATATGATGATGATTTCGCTTTATGCTTCGTACAAGAATCATGCAGAGTAATTGTGCACAATGATTCGAAATCCATACCTTCTTTAAATGGTTGAGAAGGGTTGATTATATAGAAATGGAAATGATTTGGACGAATGAGATCGATCCCAGAAACTTGAGAATGGATGTCTGAGATCAAAAGGAACTAGAAAAGCAATCAGTAAACTTCACCTCTTAACTGAAGAGAAGAGGGGATGGTTTAGTCAACTGAAGAGTTTATTTGTGAGTTACCTTTTGGAATTGAAGAGTTGATTTTGAGTTACCTCTTGGAACTAAAGAGTTTATTTATTTGAGTTTTTATTTAATTTTAGAAATTAAAATATTCAAACATAAGATAATTCAATTTTATTTTGATTTAAAATAGAATATTTGAGTGAAATTAAATTAATTTGATAAAATTACTTTAATTAGAAGAATAAATTAATAAGTTTAAATATTTGATTTTAAACTTTAGGAAAATGAATTTAATTAATTAATAAACATTAATTAATTAAAGTTTATTAGTTAAATAAAAGTAATTAATTAATTAATTTTGGGGATATGATTGAATGATTAGATGATTGGATTTAGACAAAAAAAGAAGATTAATTAATGATTAAAAGACCACTAATTAATAGAGGAAAATTAGTAATTAGATGTAAGGTCGCAAGTCTGCCCATTTTAGGGTGTCTACATTTGCCCATCTTTGATACAATGTGATTCATCACCTTGTGTCAAAGAATTTGCAGATTTGATCTTGGCCTAGCTTGCCCCAGTGATAGCAGGTAGACTATATGCCCCCTCAACAAATTAAGCATAAAAAATGCGTCAGATGAGCATTAATTTGTTGATAATGTTGAATCACTATATGATGACGATGATGATGATGATGATGAATGCATTCATATGTTAGTTATGATGTTATTAACGATGGATGCATTGATTATATGATCTAATATGCATATGTTTGTATTTTATTTTCTTTATGCAATAATTGAATGCAAACTTAAAGTGTACAATGTATCTGAGTACATGCATGTGTTAGTTAGAAGAAATTTAGTGAGGGTTCTATTTTGGAAAAGAATGAAAGAATGATTGATGAAACCAAGTCGTTGTTGTACATTCCAATCTGTATTCATCATTGCACCTTATTATGAAAAGAAAGAGATACAAATGTACACAGATATTGACCATCTAGATACAGCTAAAATCTCTGATAACAAACAAGTAGATAAAAGATAAGGAATGCTCAATTTTTTTATAGGGATTAGCTCATACCGTGGAACTGCGAGGCTACTAGATGCGTGATAGCTCCTATCACATTTATCCAGAATCATCATTGTCCATAATCGAAATGAAACACTCCGCAAATAACAAACAAAGAAAATAAGATAATGATCCATCATAGCCACTCTCACCACTTAGTGGTATCCTTGAGGAGTGTAAGAACACAATCGCGAAAGATAAATCGAAAACAGACTGACTTGACTGACCTAGTCAACAGCCTTACTGTTCCATGATTGGCTTGGTTTTGATGTTTTGATTGTGGATGTGTTTGGTTTTAGGAATGGATGACTCGTATAAGATTGATCTGTCTGGTTTTGGGTATATCTATCACTGTCTAAGACAATTGATAGCTTGATTAATGATAGATTGACTCATTCAATTGATGACATATTGGATTGCAAATAAGTTGAATCACATGAGTCCATTGCCAATTTTTTAAGCTCATAGTCTTGATATTTGATTGATTGTTTGATCATCATTTACTTGTTTATGACTAAGATGATTTATTGCAGGGATTTTTGCAATATTCAATTTTTTTGATGATTGATTTCTTCATGACATTTTGCTCTTTTTAGGATTTTTTCAATACTTTTTAGATTTTTTTAGGACTTTTTAGAATGCCCCCCATGTCTGGTTATTCGGTATAATCCATGGACAAGCGTAATGTCTCAAAGGGGATTGTGCTTCTGTAATATCTCAGAGTACTCAATCTTGCATGCGGGGAGTACAAGCTTAATCTTTTGGAGTTCACTGATGGCGAAGTGGGAGCTAAACATTTGGCGCCTGTTTACTAGGTTTTTACCAAGGTACATGCCCAATAGTGCATGTTTGTCAATTTTCATTGAGAGAGTGATTTTGTTTCTCTTTACTTTTTTCTCTTTTTTGTATTTTTTTTGTTGTCGCCAAGGCGCTTGTTTGCCAGGTTTTCATGAAGGTAACTTTTTATATATATATATTTTTTTGTACTTTTTTCAAGACCATATATGACATGTATACTTGGCCTTGAGATCTCAAACATAGAACCTTTTTAGGTGCATATTTTTTATATAACCAAGGATTTGATATCTTTCCTGAGCTTCCAATTGATAGGCCCCATTATCACATGATTTAATAATGGTGTATGGTCCTAGATAATTAGGCTCAAACTTGCCTGGTTTAACTCTTTGTGCTTGATTCTTCTGATTTTCCATGAGGATGAGATCTCCTACCTCAAAGGTATGTGGTCATACTTTCTTGTGATAATTTCTTCTAAGGTGATTCTGATAGCCTTTTAAG
Organism: Thuja plicata; assembly: GCA_018584345.1. NCBI lineage: Eukaryota > Viridiplantae > Streptophyta > Pinopsida > Cupressales > Cupressaceae > Thuja > Thuja plicata. The sequence goes on from MU225313.1 coordinate 972,593, forward strand.
TGATTCATTGAATTTTGGCATCTCTCATCTAACAGTTCCAGTTCATTGAGTCTAGCAACTCTATAGTCTTCATTTGATATGATATGCTTCAGTGATATTCTGAGGGATGGGATTTCAATTTTGAGGGGTAGAACCACCTTTGATCCATATACCAAGGAGAATGGAGTTAATCATGTAGGTTTTCTCTCACTTGTTCTATATGCCCATAATGCGGGACTGGGCTACAAATGCTAGTCTCGACCAGATTCATTGATCATTTTCTTCAAGATCTCCAGGATTTTTTTGTTAGTGGCTTCATCTTGTCCATTTCATTGGGGATAGTATAATGAAGAGAAACCTTGTTTTATTTAGAACTTCTCACAAATATCTTCAACATCTTTGTTTTGGAAAGGTGTATTGTGATCCATAAGTATGGTCTGAGGGATCCCATACCGACAGATGATGTGATTCAGTATAAACATGGAGATCTTCTTACTAGTGATATATGTGAGAGGAATTGCTTCCACCCATTTGGTAAAGTATTCTATAGCTGCAATTATGTATTTATGACCATTATAGGAAGTCGGTGTAATCTTTCCCACTGAGTCAAATCCCCATTTTGAAAAAGACCACGGTGAAGTGATGGGGTGGAGGTCTTGAGCTGGTGCGTGAATAACATCTCCATATATCTGACATTGGCGGCATCTTTGTACATACTTATGAGCATCTGTCTCTATAGTCATCCAATAGTATCCCATCCTGATGATTTTCTTTTCTAAATTGTTACCACTTGCGTGTGCCCCACAAATTCCTTCATGTACCTTGTATAAGTCTCTCTGGGATTCTGTGGAAGTGAGACATCTTGAAAGCATTCCATCTAGACTTTTTCTATATAAAGTATTAGTGAGGAGGGTGTACCTAGAGGCTTGTTTCATAAGGGACTTCTTTTGATTTCTAGACATGTCAGGTGGTAGGGTATTGTCTTACAGGTAGGTATACACGTCATTGAACCAGGGGAGCTCAGGACCAACAACGACACATGTTGATTCTATTATTGTAGCCTTATAGGATGTATCATCAATTGTTCTACCAGAAATTGGAATCTGGTTTCATTACCTGGCATGTCGATCAAAGATGTGATAGTAGCCATTGCATCTGTTGCTTTGTTTTGAACCTTTGGAATTTGTTCAAACATAATGTAATGAAAACAAGCACGCAGTTTGTCCATCATCTCTTTGTATGGGACAAGTTTTCTATCTTTGGTCATGTAATCATTGCTAACTTGACTGATAACCAACTGGGAATTACCATAAACTCTTAGGCTCTTTATTCTCCATTATATAGTTGTTTTCAATCCGATGACCAGAGCTTCATACTCAACTATGTTATTTGTACATGGAAAATTGACTCGAAAAGATTTAGAAATTGCATCATTTTGCAGAGTGATGAGTATTATTTGTGCTCCTGCTCTATGGTTTGTATACGATCCATTAAAGAGTAGCTGCCAGACTTTTATTGTCAGTTATACTGTAAGGATTGATTCATTTGGAAACTCAGACACTATAGGTTGATGATCTGGAATTGGTGCTTCTGCCAGTTGATTAGCAATAACCTACCCTTTGATAGCCTTCTGATCCACGTATTCAATATCAAACTCACTTAAGATCATGACCCATTTGGCGAGTCATCCAGTTAATGATGCTTTACTCAACAAGTATTTTAATGGATCTATATGTGCAATGAGCTTCGTTTGATGAATTAGCATATAATGTCTTAACTTTTGAGAAGCAAAGACCACTGCAAGACACTATTTTTAGATCTTGTCTATAAGACACTATTTTCACATCTTGTCTGTAAGACACTATTTTGTATTACATCGTTTGTATCAACAGTTGGCCTTTCTTATTTCTGGGTAGTTAGACCTACCAACAGTGAGTCAAACAATAGTGAAAAAACTAGTAGTGAGCCCTCTGTAAAAATTACCTTAACAAGTGTCACCTTAACCAGTGTTTACTTTCATGAGAATTAGTTTCTTCATGGTTTTTCCCAGTTTTTTTTTTCATGTTATATCTAGTGTTATGGTGTTCATTATTCTTGTTTGTTCATGCCTTTATCAGTCTTAATTATTTGAATGGTTTATGTGTACACCGAATCTGTAAAAATTTTAGAAAGTATTTTGGAATAACTACTTANCTTACCCCCCCCCCCCCCTCTCAATTATTTGGCATGTTCAACAACTGGTATCAAAGCTTGGTCCCTTGGAGATAGAGCTTAACTACTTGAGGGAGATCTAGGATGTTTGAACAGATGGAAGGTGAGTACTAGTTTGATGAGGATTGATAAATCATAATAATGATATTAAGTGCACTAAATCAAAGAATGAGGAGCTGAAAGAAAACATAAAGGAAGTGAATTCATGTATCTCAAAGCTGAGGCGTCAGATCTAGAAATTCAAAGCAAGGCACAAGGAAGTAAGTCAAGAATTGAAGGATTCAAAAGAAAAGGTGGTGAATCTTGAAAAGCAGCTGGGTGACAAGAAAAATACTGAAGGGTTTATAAAAGAAGAGCTCAAATAGAAGTTGGAAGATTGGAAGTAGACCAAAGGAGATTTGAAGAACACTATCGATCAAAAATAGAGGAATGAAAGAAACCTGAAGAGAATCTCAAAGACATCATCAAGAATAAGTTAGATGAAAATGAAAAGATGGATCAAGAATTAAGGAAGCTAAGATTTGAAGCGAAGGTTTGTGAGAGTAACACTATTTTGGATCAAATTTTAGCCTCACAGAATAGTCACAAGGACAAGGAAGGATTAGGTTTCACTGATGAGTGTTCAGATCTAAAGAACAAAGGCAAAGAGAAGGAAATTAAAGATGAGGCAAAGTCTGAGGTAGCAAGCAGGTCAAGAATTTGAATACATCTACAAGAAGGCTTCTAGTAAGGCAACCAAAAGCTCAAAGGTACTTATCATTTAACAATTACTATTTCATATACAATAACTTTCATCATAAGGTTGTTGATTGTAAGATGAGGAAGGAACAGAAGGTTCAATGCTTTAATTGTCATAATTTTGATCATAAAGCAAATCAATGTAGAAGTCAAGTTTCTAATATGTTTAGGAAAAGTGGAATAAATAATATTTTTTATAGAAATTTCTGTGTTTCACAATTATGGTCACAAGAATAATCAGTGTAGATCTAGAGTTTAGTCAGTAAGATCTGGTCAGATGAATGTCAATTATTTCAAATGTGGTCAGATCGGTCATTATACTAATACTTGCAAATATGTTGATTCTCCGATAAAGTTAGTAAATGATAATAATGTTGCAATATCAAGTGAATCTTAGAATATAATTATGGTATGGAAGAAGAAATATGTTGGTAAAGAGAGTTTTGTGGTACCAGATCCCAGTACTAGCTATTTTGGTAATTGAGTTGAATGCTTTGGCTTAGGTGGAGTATTAAAATGTAAAATCAGTCACTTCCCCTACTCTGAGGCGATACTGGTTGCAACAGGCTTGTCTCTGGTATGTTTGATAAATAATTAATGATTTTAATTGTTTCAATTGATTGATGTGCATTGTACAAATGGGTTGCATCAACGATAATTAATTTTTGGCAGGAATTATAGTAATTAAGTATTGTGGTTATAAAAGTTATTTTTTTAAATCATTTGTCACTTTTGCAAGAAGAAAAATCAGAGTTTTTAGCAGAGCTTGAGAGAGGTTGAAGAAAAATATTAAGGTGTGAAGATGGAATCTCAATTGGTTGTTCGTGATATCGGTGTGGTCATATCAAGGATGTTGAAGAAGACATAATTGAAAGAATTTGATCATGGAAGAGTTAAAAAGATGGAATTTGGCTTGTCAGTAGAAGGTTTGCAGAGAGTTCATAACTTGGTATTGGATATTTGGGAGAATTTACCTATTTTGATGACAAGGAATTTATCATATTTCTATTGAGTCAGTTTTGGGATGGAAACCTAATTTTGGATAAACCCTATGCAGTAAAAAAGGAAGTAATTGAGGATATCATGGGATTGTGTAGTACTGGAGACCTTCCACAAAAGAAGATGATAAAGTATAAGGAAGTAAAATATTTGACAGGTGTTGACTGTGATCAGTGCACACTCTTGAAGATCTAGTGGTGGGGTATTTTGCCAATGGCATAACTTACAAATTATTCTTTCAAAATCTTGATGGTGCTACATCTATTGTAGTTATTTATATTGCACATAAAATGGTTAGGGCATTTTTTTAGTTTGATCTTTGTAAATTATTGTTGGATAATTTTTTTGAGAATGTCAAGATGACATTAGAAGATGGTTATGGTTTTTGGTTTGGATCTTTGGCTATATACTTGGTGTTCTATTTTTTGAGGTCTCTGCTCAGTAGGGAAAACATAGAGTGAAAGTCCTACATCCTTGTCGGAAAACAAATTTGCAAATATCTAGGGTTTCTAAAAAAGAGAGAAGATGCTTGCAAGTCATATTTTACATCATTGTGGATGAATATTTGCTCTGGTTTGGTTGTTACTGGTGTTGTTCCCATGAGTCACGTTGAGGAAGGTTCCTACTCTGATTAGAAGAATTTGGATGTTGTTGTTGATGGTTCCCTTCCAGAACCTAAGAGGAGAAAGATCAGTGATAAAGTAAAAGAGATTCCATTTCAAAGGATGAAGAAGTAAAATATGACGATGAGAAAGAATCAAAGGAGAAGGAAGAAGAAGAAGAAGAAGAGATTGAAAAAGATGCAGTTTCTCCATTAGGATCTGGCTCTATGGAATATGATGTAATTTAGTCTATGCCAGAGAATAGTGAGCTTGACAGAGTTGGTGATTTATGATCTGGTTACTTTTCGGTGAGAAGAACATAAATTGAAGACGTGTTGACTGATCACTTGATTAGTAATAAGACCATTATTTTTTATGTATCATGTATTCTACTGGTTGAATTGGTAAAAGTTGTTGAAGGAAGATTGCTGCAATATGGTGTAGTTTACTGCATAATCAGAGAGTCTATTGAGAAGAAATATACTTATGCTAAACAAATACTATCCAAGATAATCAGTGAAATAAGAGATTACATAAAAGAAATTTAAGATATTTACAGGTATTATCTTTGGTGGCCTGCTACTAATAACAACTTCAGAGGAAGAATTGGAGATATTAAGATAGAATTGAATGAATTGGGGAAGACCTATGATTACTTCAATGATAAAAGAGGAAAATTGAGAAGAAAGGTTGGTCAGATTCAAGGTGAAATGGTGCAGTGCACCCATGACTATCACTGATTAACTGTCATTGTTTAATGTTTTGGGTTTGTAATAATTGGATAGGTCTCAGAGGATCATCCTATTTTGTTTGTGGATCCATTTGTTTGGTCAAGGATCTCTTAGGCAATCTTATAAGCTTAGAGATGTGTTAGTCCATTAGGGTCATTTGTTTAGACTTAAGTTGCTATAAGTGTGTTTTTATGATTTTATGAGTCCTAGGTGTTGAATTCATTGGATTCGTGTTATTTTGGTCATATTATGTTAAGTTGGTAGGTTAGGATCCAATCCAAAAGTCTTCGAGTGCAAAAAGACAAGAAATTGCCAAATGCTACAAAAGATGTAAAAAGTTGCTCACGCAACTTCCAAAAGTTTCTTGAGAGTTTCAAGATGGAAGCCCAACAGTCATAGGGAATTTTGGATCGATTTGACTTCACATGTGAAGTTTTTTTAAGTCATTACTTCAAACCAAGATGGTTAGAAGTTCTATATTGAAGTTTTGATGTATTTGGAATAGCAGATGAAGAGGTTTTCTGAGCATTTCTGAACTATACGACCGTGTCTAGTGTGATCTTGGAAAAACAAGTTGATTTTTTTAAGGTCCCTTGTGTTTTTGTAACTTTTCAGTTGATTTGAGATTGCTTAGTTTTGATTTGAAGTGTTTTTGAACAAGTTTTCTAAAAGTAGTCCAGGAAGAGGCTTGTTAGAAGCTCATTCCACAAATGGAGTCCTAACTTGAATTTGGTCCAGTGAAATTCACTAAGATTATGGAAAATGCAAGTTAGGATGACATATTTAAGGATTCCAAAAGCTTAGGAGATGGCTCAAATTGCAAGGCATTCATGCATCAAGCCCTAGGCTGAATATCTCAATGTATTCAACCAGGAATGAATGTAATCGAGTTGTTATGTTGAAGAATTAGATTAGTTGAGTAAAATAAAGGTGGATTCGAGTTATGGGGAGTTAATTGAGGAGGTCTAAAGCCCTATACCAATTCCATGCACCCATTTCTTAGCACTTTCTTTGATATCCAAGCCTAATTTGGCCAATTAGGTATGTGAACTTTGTGAGGGTTAGGTGTTGCTAGAGTGGAGTTGAAACCTAAGGATTTGGGGGTTAGTATAAATTCCAAAAGGGTATCTAAATCTATCCTTTTTTTTCTAAAAGATGATCAGGAGGAAAAGTTATGTTCCAAAAACCACTCGGACAGACCTACAAGGAATTCTAGGACAATCCTAGATAAGTACTATACGGAAGTTGGGGGATCAAACCAAGGGTTGATTCTCAATCCTTATAAAATAAGGAAAGGTGTCCCAATAGCAAGTTAAGGTTGGGGAAGTCACTGGTGAAGACTTCTAGATTGTGGCTTAGAATAGGGCTAGTATCCCTAAAGCACAAAGTTGCAAGATTTTGGTCTGATTAATACTCATCTTGGAAAGGTCAGTAAGGGACCCTACCACCTTGGATAGGTAGAAGACATTGTTTCAAAATGGATCAAGGACCCAAGGAGAGAATAAGGTGTGTTAGGTGGATTGGGGAAGAGAAAGGACCCATACCACACTTCTTGTTGTCACCTCTACATTAGGTGGTATGAGAGCTTAGAAAAGCTCTTGGGAATCAAAATGACAGAGAAAGTTGATGAGACTGAAGGAGAGATCCCTTTGAGGGTCCCAAACATGGGGTTAGCTAAGATTGTGAGGGAGCGGGCATCTAAGAATAAGAAGATGGAAGCAGAGATAGAAAAATTGAAGAGTTCTTAGATAAGTAGAACTACTGGTGATGATTTAGACTCAGACCAAGAAGAAGAAGAAGAGACTAAAATAGAGAGGAAAAGGCTGCCAAAAGAGCAAAGAATCTTGGAATATTTAGAGAGAGTGGGTAGGAGAGATAACAAGCCAGACCTACCAATGTTTATGGATAAGATGGACCCTGAGGAACATATGGATTGGGTAGAAACCCTAGAAGATTATTTTGAGTGTGAAGATATCCCTATCTCACAGAGAACAAAAATTTCCAAGTCAAAAATGAAAGGACCTGCACTAAGTTGGTGGAATTTCCTACAAAGGGAAAGGGTAGAGAAAGAAAAATACCCTATAACCATGTGGAAGAAGTTGTTGAGAGAAATCAAGAAACAATTTGTTCCTGAAGACTATGAAGTAACTCTACATAAGAAGTTACAAAATCTGAAGTAGAAGGATCTTGATGTGGGATCTTACACTGATGAATTCCACAAAATCACAATGAAGACAAAGAACCCTAAAAGTGAGAAACAAAAGCTTGGTAGATACATGAATGGGCTCAAGTACAGTATTCAGGATGAACTAAGTTTGTTTTTTCCCCAATCTATACGCCAGTGTTATTAAATGGCTATGAAGATTGAAGAGAAACAAAAGAGGAGAGGAGAACATAAAAGTAGAGGAAGGGGAAATGGTTTCAGAGGTAGAGGAAGGTTTCAAGGAAGAGGATCATCTCCAAGACCACAGGGAGAATCCAATCACCAAGAGTATGACAGAGAGCAGAATCACATAGGTAATTTTAGAGGGGGTAGATGCAACATCAAAGGAAGGTCAGGAGGTAGAAATACCTCTATTTCCACTGGGAAGTGTTTCTCCTACAACCATATTGGTCGCCAATCTTTTAGATGCCCAAACAAGGACATCACAAGTCTCAGTACACCAGGAGGAGATAGGAGAGTCCAACTCACCCAAGATGAGTAAATCATGACTTCCTACCACACCACTACATCCAGACCTATAGACCCTAAGCAAGGAGAGTGCATCATGTTCATTAGGACACTCTTAAAGGTGCCAACTCCCAAGGAGCCCCCACAAAGGAAGATTCTATTCAGAACTCATTGCAAGGTACTTGGTAAGATTTGCAAAGTTATTGTTGATTCTGGTTCTACAGAGGATTTAGTTTCTAATGCTATGATAGATAAGATTAGTTTGAAGACAATACCCCACCCAAGCCCTTATATAGTATCTTGGCTTAATAAAGATTAACAAACTTTAGTAGATGAGCAATGTTGGGTAGAATTTCAAGTAGGAGAATACAGAGATAAAGTCTTGTGTGAAGTTGTGAATATGGATGCATATCACCTTCTCCTAGGAATACCTTGGCAATATGATGTTTATGCCCAACACGGTGGTAAGAAAAATGTGTATACTTTGACTAAGAATGGGATTAGTTACACTATGACACCTCTCCCTGATTGTGAGAAAGACAGAGCTTTGACAAACAGTGTTATCCTAGTAGGAGAGACAATTTTTGAAAGTCCTTAAGGAAAGAGACACACCTTGTTTTGTCATCATATTAAAGCCCAAAACAAAGTCTAAGAAGATACCAAAAGTTCAAGAACCTCAGAGAAATGTTGGCCCCAAAGAAGTGCGAGATTTGTTGAATAGATACAAAGGTATAGTTGCAGACAACAATACTGATGTTTTACCACCATAGAGGGATATTAGTCACTATATAGACCTCATACCTGGTTCTACCTTACCAAATAAGGTTGCTTACAAACTGACCCCTAACCAAAATGCAGAAGTTGCAAAATAGATTCAAGAATTAATGGAGAAAGGCTTCATTAGGAAGAGCACAAGCCCTTATGCAGTCCTAGCACCTAAGGAGTGTACATGGAGGCTATGTACTAAATCTAGAGCCATCAATAGGATAACCATCATATATAGGTTTCCTCTGCCAAGGATAGAAGATCTCATGGACTGTCTAGGAGGAGCAAGATGTTACTCAAAAATTGACTTAAAGAGTGGGTATCATCAAATTAGGATCATATAAGGGGATGAGTGGAAGACAACTTTCAAAACCAATGAGGGATTGTTTGAATGGGTAGTGATGCCTTTTGGCCTCTCAAATTCTCCTAGTACCTTTATGAGGTTGATTAATGAGGTCCTTAAGCCTTTCATAAATCACTTTGTTGTTGTATATTTAAATGACATATTAATCTTTAGCAAAGATAAAGATGAGCATTTGATACATCTAGATATGGTAATGAAAATACTACATGAAGAAAAGTTGAGGATAAATTTGGAAAAATATGTGTTTATGCAAGAAGAATTGATATTTCTTAGTTTTGTCATCTCCAAGGGTAACTTTAAAATGGACCCTTCCAAGGTTGAAGCCATACTGAACTAGCCCACTCCAAAATATTTCAGTGAGGTAAAGAGTTTCCATGGGCTTGCTAGTTTCTATAGAAATTTTGTCAAGAATTTCAATGGGGTGAGTGCACTAATGATAGATACTATCAAAGGGGGGAGGAAATGTAAATTTGTATGGACTGATGCTATAGACAAATCCTTTGAATATTTGAAGACAAGAGTCTCTCAACAACCTATCTTAACACTCCCTGATTTTCACAAGGTGTACACCATTGAATGTGATGCTAGTAAGAGAGCTATTGGGAGTGTTCTCAGTCAAGAAGGGAGACCTGTGGCATTCTTCAGTGAAAATCTTAATGAAGCTAAGCAGAAGTACTCTACATATGATTTGGAGATGTATGTTATGATCTAATCACTAAGAAAGTGGAGGCATTACTTATTACCAAAAGAATTTTTTGTTTATACTGACAATCATGCATTGAGTTTTCTTAACAAGCAGGAGAAACTGAACCATATGCACCTCAATTGGATGGAGTACTTTCAACATTCACTCTCACCATAAAACATAAGAAAGGAGTAGCTAACAAGGTAGTTGATGAATTGGGTAGAAGGAATTTGGCTATACAAGAAGTCACCTTGGAAAGTGTAGGTATCTCTGTCCTCAAGGATATGTATCCCAATGATGAAGACTTCAAGGAAATTTACAAAGTTTGTTTGGAACTAGGAGATAGATATCACACTGAGTTTGCATAATACATGATTCATGAAGGACCGTTGTTTAAAGGGAGTCAACTGTGTATCCATGATTGCTCCATGAGGGAGAACATCATAAAAGAGAAATATTGTGGATGTCTATCAGGCCACTTTGGTATTTACAAGACACTTGAGCTAGTAAGAAAATTCTACTTCTGGCCCAAGATGCAGACTGAGATAAGGAGATTTGTGGAGTGTTGTCTAGTTTTTCAAAAATCCAAAGGCACCAGTTCAAATGCATGCTTGTACACACCATTTCACATTCCTAGCAAACCTTGGGACTCCATCAGCATGGATCTTGTATTGGGTCTTCCAAGGACAAAGGTAGGCTATGATAGTGTTTATGTAGTTGTAGACAGGTTCTTTAAGATGACATACTTCCTACCTTGTAAGATTACACATGATGCCTCAAGTATTGCAGGGCTATTCTTCAAGGAAATTGTAAGACTCCATAGTTTAACACTCACAATTATTTCAGACAGAGACCCCAAGTTTTTAGGACATTTTTGGCGTATCCTATGGAAAAGACTTGGAACAAACCTAGCTATGTCATCTTCTTATCACCCTCAATCAGATGGACAAATTGAAGTCATAAATAGGTCTTTGGGAAACTTTCTAAGATGTATGGAAAAGTAGTATGGAGTGACATGGGACTCAATCCTCCCACAAGCAGAGTTCTCCTATAATGATTCTATCAACAGAAGCTCAGGACTCAATCCTTTCCAAATTTTCTATGGATCCCACCCTAGGGGTGTCTTGGAGCTAAGAAACATTTAGAATTTTGGCCAGAGGAGTGCCCAAGTTAATGCTTTTGCAGAGGTTATGAATAACATTCACCAACAAGTGAAAGACATATTGCAAAAAACCTCAGAGAAGTATAAACAAGCAGCATATGTCAAGAGGAGAGATGTCTAATTCAAGGTTGGAGACATGGTTATGGTTCATGTGAAAAGGGAAAGATTACCCAAGGAAAAGTACACCAAGCTGATGATAAAAAATATTGGCCCCTTCAGAATCTTGAAGAAATGTGGCAATAATGCATATAGAGTTGAATTACTTCAACTATTGGTTTATCTCCCATTTTCATTGTAGCTAACCTATATCCATACAAAGGTCTTGTTACTGATGTCTCCATTACAGGTGCTCAAGATCTGTCACTGGACAAGGAGCTACAAGATCTACCTAAACCACCATCATAAGAGATTGACTGTATACTGGACAAGAGGATAGACAAACAAACCAAGAGATCTACTTTCTATGAATATCTAGTCAAATAGAAACACCGTTCAGTGGAGGATGCTACTTGGTTGACACTTGAAGACATCAAGAAGATTGGTTTCAATTTAGAAGATCTCCCAACTCAAGGGACTTGAGTTATCTTTTCCTTGGGGAGTATGGTGTAGTGCACCCATGACTGTCACTGATTGACTGTCATTGTTTAATGTTTTGGCTTTATAATAACTGGATAGTTCTCAGAGGAGCATCCTATTTTGTTTGCGGATCCATTAGTTTGGTCAAGGATCTCTTAGGCAATCTTATAAGCCTAGATATGCCTTTGTCCATTAGGATCATATGTTTAGACTTAAGTTGCTATAAGTGTGTTTTTATGATTTTATGAGTATTATGTGTTGAATTAATTGGATTCATGTTATTTTGGTCATATTATGTTAATTTGATAGGTTGGGATCCAATCCAAAAGTCTTTGAGTGCAAAAAGACAAGAAGTTGCCAAATGTTGCAAAAGATGTAAAAAGTTGCTCATGCAACTTCCAAAAGTTGCTCAAGAGTTTCAAGATGGAAGCCCAACCATCATAGGGAATTTTTGATCGATTTGACTTCACATATGAAGTTTTTTTAAGTCATTACTTTGAACTAAGATGGTTAGAAGTTCTGTATTGAAGTTTTGATGTATTTGGAATGGAAGATGAAGAGGTTTTCTGAGCATTTCTGAATTGTACGTCTGTGTCTAGTGTGATCTTGGAAAACCAAGTTGATTTTTTTAAGGTCCCTTGTGTTATTGTAACTTTCCAATTGATTTTAGATTGCTTAGTTTTGATTTGAAGTGTTTTTGACCAAGTTTTCTAAAAGTAGTCCAGAAAGAGGCTTATTAGAAGCTCATTCCACAAATGGAGTCCTAACTTGCATTTGGTCTAGTGTAATTCACTAAGATTCTGGAAAATTCAAGTTAGGATGACATATTTAAGGATTCCAAAAGCTCAGGAGATGGCTTGAATGGCAAGGCATTCATGCATCAGGCCCTAGGCTGAATATCTCAATGTATTCAGCCAGGAATGAATGCAATTGAGTTGTTATGTTGAATAATTAGATTAGTTGAGTGAATTGAAGGTGGATTCAAGTTGTGGGGAGTTACTTGAGGAGGTATGAAGCCCTGTACCAATTCCACATACCCATTTCTTAGCACTTGCTTTGATATCCAAGCCTAATTTGGCCAATTAGGTCTATGAAATTTTTGAGGGTTAGGTGTTGCTGGAGTGGATTTTAAACCTAAGGCTTTGGGTATTAGTATAACTTCCAAAAGGGTATATAAATATATCCTTATTTTTCTAAAAGGTGATCAGGAGTAAAATTTATGTTCCAAAAACCACTTGGATAGACCTACAAGGAATTCTAGGACAGTCCTAGATAAGTACTATACGGAAGTTGGGGGGTCAAACCAAGGGTTGATTCTCAATCCTTATAAAATAATTAAGGTTTCCCAATAGAAATTTTGGGTTGGGGAAGTCACTGGTGAAGAATTCTAGATTGTGGCTTAGAATAGGGCTAGTATCCCTAAAGCACAAAGTTGCAAGATTTTGGTTTGATTAATACTCATCTTGGAAAGGTCAGTTGGGGACCCTACCACGTTGGATAGGTAGAAGACATTGTGTCAAAAGGGATCAAGGAACCAAGGAGAGAATAAATTTTGTTAGGTGGATGGGGAAGAGAAAGGACCCATACCACACTTCTTGTTGTCATTTCTTATCTTTTTGCACTCGAATACTTTTGGATTGGATCCTAACCTATCAACTTAACATAATATGACCAAAATAACATGAATCCAATAGATTCAACACCTAGGACTCATAAAATCATAAAAACACACTTATAGAAACTTAAGTCTAAATAGATGATCCTAATGGACTAAGGCATCTCCTGTCTTATAAGATTTCCTAAGAGATCCTTGACCTAAAAAATGGACCCACAAACAAAATAAGATGATCCTTTGAGACCTATCAAGTTATTACAAGCCCAAAACATTAAACAGTGACAGTCAATCAGTGACGTTCATGGGTGCACTGCTACAGAAACATGGAGAAGATATGGTGAAAACCTTTTGGCTAGTGAAGGACTTGGTTGAAGTTTGGTTAGAGCATCTTACAGTTATAGAAACAAGGAGAAGATATGGTGAAAACCTTTTGGCTAGTGAAGGACTTGGTTGAAGTTCAGTTAGAGCATGTTTCTGGTATCCTTGCTAATGCAGAAGATTATGAGCACTAGTTCCAATCTCTATACTAGACTTCATATTTTGACATGCTAGTGGAGCTTGACAGTCTGTGCTCAGATGGGTGTTGTTATGGATGAGTATATGAGGAAGCTTCCAATCATCAAAGAAATGTATAATAAAGTGTTTACAATTAGGACTTTTATCCTTCTTTGAATTTCTAAGTGTTGGAGATTTGATTCTGTTCAGTTGATTGATTGTATGTTTATCATTGATGACAACATATAATACACTGTAGTAATTCTGTATATACTTATCAGAATGCTAACATGAAGACTTGCATGGTTCAATACATGTTTTTGACATGTTTATTATTTTATGTTCATACACGCAGATCCAGATATGATGTTTTAGTCAAGTTATGTAATTATGTTATTGGAAATTACAGTTTTGGAAGTGTATCTATACAGAGCCAACGTGTTTGACGTGTTTCTTGAGTTGCGCCTATCTTCAGGATATGCGTGAATATATTCATGGTTAGTTATGTGTTAACTATCTTTGGTTAAACACACCTATCATATTACATCAAGATCGTGTTGTTTGAGTTGATTTGGTGAAGCTGACTTAGTGAAGCGTCGCGTCTATTTAGTTTATACTTGCGCGGTTGTAATTATGCTTGCATGCTTAGTAGAGCCGACAAGGATGTCATGAAGAGTTGTCTTACTATTTCTAGAAAAACTGACAGTTGATACCAAACCGAAATGCGGAGACGAACAAAACCCATAAATCATTTTCTGTTCTGATGTCGTCTTATGAAAAAGGTTGACCTTGACCCACAAATGTCAACCTTGACCCAATAATGTCGACCCTGACCTGCACAGATCCGAAAGTGACTTTGTTTGTGGATCCCAAATTTTTGCCAAAATGGGTATCCAAATTTGGGTTCAAATCCATTGTTCTATACCTGTACCTACAAGAAAAAGGAGATTGTTTTGTTGTGGGGGAGGGGTTTGACTTAGTCAAACCCCGATTTAGGAATTAACCTTGAAATCAATAAAGTACAGAATGCTAACAAGTAGTAGAATTGAATCTAACAATGAAGCTATGATATTCAATAGATATGTAATTGAAATTCGAATGT
>MU225313.1:989865-1064716 GCA_018584345.1 Thuja plicata
ACTTGCATGGTTAGATACATGTTGTTGACATGTTTATTATGTTATGTTCATACACACAGATCCAGATATGATGTTTTAGTCAAGTTGTGTAATTCTGTTATTGGCAGTTACAGTTCTGGAAGTGTATATGTACAGAGCTGATGTATTTGACATGTTTCTTGAGTTGCACCTATCTTCAGGATATGCGTGAATATATTCATGGTTAGTTATGAGTTAACTATCTTTGGTTAAACACACCTATCATATTACATCAAGATTGTGTTGTTTGAGTTGATTTTGTGAAGCTGACTTAGTGAAGCGTAGCGTCTATTCAGTTTATACTTGCGCGGTTGTAATTATGCTTGCATGCTTAGTAGAGCTGACAAGGATGTTATGAAGAGTTGTCTTACAGGTCCCATGATCTCATACTTCAAGAAACATACTTATAGCAAGTCAATTATGATACGCTAAGTGTGAATGATACAAAAAGTGACAGAAGATGTACAGAGCAGAATATCAGATGTGGTTCATTCATCAAGAGTCTATGTGAAGAAGAAGTGAAAGATTGTAATACACTAGAACTGATCAAGAAAATAGGTCTACTCTATAGCTCATCATTAGATATAGTGCATATCTGTTATACAAAAGGTTGTAGCCTTCACCATTAAGCAGTGAGCTTTTGGACAGTGAGTCCACCACCCCTAACAGGGTTATTTGTAAAATACTCCTAACAGGGTCTGACCCTTAACCAGGTCACTATACTTATTGCATTGTAAAGTATAACTCCTAACAGGGTTGAAATATCTTCTAACAGGGATTACTATAAACAATTATAGTTCATTATGGGTGCTAATTCCCACCGGGGTTTTTACCATTTGGTTTCCCCGTAATCAAATTGTGCGTTGTGTACTGTGTTATCTGATTAAGAATTTACTTTGTTGTATTCTAAAGTTAAAAAATAAAAAAGAATTAAAGTTATGGATAACTGATTCGCCCCCCCCTCCCAGTTATCCTTTGGGACTATTCTAACACTGAGTTCTAGTGTGTGGCCCTTTGCCATTGTGGAAAAAAGGGAGAATAAAAAATTAAGGAGGTTTGTAAATATTAAAGTAATATCTAACTCAGGGGGAGTTGTTTTTAGAATTTTGGAAATTTTGTATTTTGATTCCTTTTAGATTTTTGTTGTTTTGTCATCGATGCCAAAGGGGGAGCTTGTTGAGTTTATTGAGAAGATGCTAGCATTGTTGTCATTGATGTCAAAACCTTTATATTGGTTGCATATCTATGTCAGTTAGTTGTCGACAATTTTAGTTGGATGCCTATTGGCTATAGGTTAGATATCAATGGTTCAATTATATGCATACTAGATTCAGTATGTGCAGTTTTGGATTATGGTGTCAGATGTACTTGTTTGTATTATTGGAATTCATCTCTTTGGTACATTTATGTGTTTCAGTGATTGTAGATGAATGAATTTTTGGATGATACTTATTGACTGTTGAGTTTAAGAGTTCTTCTGGATATCCCTGCTACTTGGACATTCTTGTAGATCATCAGATGATTTTGGTATAACAGTTCTATTTTTGTTCTAGACACATTCTATCAAGTTTCATTTATCATCTAGTTCAGAAGTTTTGTTGATCAAGTCATGGACTTGGTTGTGGTGTTTCGTTGGTTCTAGAATTTACCCATCTTCAAAAATTGAGTTATGTAATGTGCATATATTAAGGGTGAACTATATTAAGGTCTTGTGGTAACGTGGTATGAGGAATTATTATGTATGACCTATATTTAGGTTTGGTGTCAGCGTGTTAAATATAATTGTAATATCTTTTGTATTGAAGCTAACATGTTTTGTGCCTTGACCAACATATGTAGTTATCTTATCATATGTATGTATAAATAGAGAAATAATTTTAAATATGAGGTGTGCGTGTGTGTGTGTGATCAAGGAAGACCAAAAGGTGATATAGTGTGAGCTTGTTTTGGTAATTTCTGGCAGTAGTGTGTAATTATAAGGGAGTTGTGCAAAGTGTTACAATGGTATCAAGAGAAGGCTTGCATAAACTTGGTGTATGCTGGCAGAAGATCTATACCAGATCTGTTGCTAATGGTGATTATTGTGCTATTAAATGGAATTGTTTTATGTATAGGCATATGCAATTTCTTTAGTTCACATCTTGTCTGTAAGACACTATTTTGTATTCCATCTTTTGTATTAACAGTTAGCCTTTCTTATTTCTGGGTAGTTAGCCCAACCGACAGTGAGCCAAACAATAGTGAGAAAACTGATAGTGAGCCCTCTATAAAAATCACCTTAACCATTGTCACCTTAACTTGAATTTACTTCCATGAGAATTATTTTCTACATGGTTTTTCCTAGTTTTGGTTTCCATATTATATCTAGTGTTATGGTGTTCACTGTTCTTATTCTTTCATGCCTTTATCAGTCTTAATTATTGGAAAGTTTTAGAAAGTGTTTTGGAGTAACTAATTCACCCCCTCCCCCCTCATTTATTCAGAATGTTCAAAAGTTAATGGCTTGGATGGGTCATAATCTTGTTTTTTTTGTTTACTGTTTGTGGATTGTTTCGATGAAGTTTTGGGTCAATGATGTTTGGGGTGTTTGTGATAGGTATTGTCATTTTTTTGGCAGTCATATATACCTCGACTCTAAATATATGAACCCTAGGATGGAATGAAACATTCCTTGTCTGTTATCTGCTTGTTCAAACAGAGATTGTAACGGTGCTCGGATGGTCAATATCTAAATGCTCTAGTATCTCTTTTTCAAATAAGGCACATTGATGAGATTATTGTAAATATTCAAAAAAGACACAGATTAGCCACTTTTTTATAATCAAATCGCAGTTCACAACTAGCTAAGTCTCCACTTCTTGCTAATTTTTTCTTCTCACTTACTTTCTTCAGTCAGTCCAAAGGTCATATTTTTAGATATTTCATTTATCCTTCATCTAGGTTTTGCATAAATCATCAATACTGCATGAGAAAAATACATAACACTATAAAATTGCATTCATTATCATCATCATATAGGAATCATATAATCATTGCATATGCCATCATACAATCATTGCATACATCAAAGAAATCATGTTACTATGCATATAGAAATCATAGATCATCAATGCATACATCCACATCATATAGAAATGCACATCATAAATAAATGCATACATAAGCACACAAAAAATGCCAAACATAGCGCTACCCTATGATTAACTCTGGTAATGATGGATCCCTATGTGCTAATCTAGCAGAATAATTAAATCCAGTGCACCATATCCTCTATAATGTGAAATAGTTGGCAAGCCACCTCTATGATATTGGGCCAAGTCAATGACCCAATGGTGAAAATCCACTCCCTCTCTACACTCTCTTCTCGAATCCTAGCAGAATCCCTCTCAACCTTAGTTGTTGTCAATCTCCTAATCAACTCTCCCACCTAGCCTCAAAGTACTACTATCTTTGCCTTAAGTACTTGTATCTTTGAGATGTAAGCTACATCTTCACCTATGGCCACCTACCCAAGATCCTCTGCCTCTCCAACCACCACATCTTACTCATCTCCTTCATCATCATCATCGCCCCATTTCTACTGCTCCCATCACTATCTAATCTTAAGGAAGATGATCCACTGCTAGAAACCTCCACCTCCTCTCCCTCCGGTTGGGAAACCTCGCCTTAGTAAGATGCAATAAACATCCTCTAGGATAACAGTAGCCTCCCTGGTAGGCAAGTGAAATGTGCACATATTAGAATGCCATCTCTTGAGAAAAGCTAATATTAGACCATGGTTTGTCATGATCTCGGGCATGTAGCAAATATAGTATAAACCTAACTATCTCAAAATGTCGCTCTCAGCCTTTGACAACTGAAAGCATAGAGACAATCCACCTAGTCTTAAATTTTGGCATCTGATAACATTGTATACCATCTGCAAACAATGAAATCAATAAGAAATATTAATCACTTGGCAAAACCAACTAATAAAAGGATAAAAAAGGAATACTTTATATTAATTATGGAATAAAATAACAATTATGGTAATATACTTAGCAATTGCGAAACAAAATATCAGTTGCAAAATTCCTTTTTCAATTACAGAAATAAAATGATATTTGCGGAAATAAAATGAGAATAATTATATTGTCCCACAATTTAAATAATTATTTCAAATTATTTAAATTGACTAATTTAATTCTTCTAATTAAATTATTTTCTAAATTTAATTTCATTTTTCTCCTAATTCAAATTCCTCATTTCATCCTAATTTCATCTCATGTCTAAATTCAGTTTAATTTTAAAAATCCAAATTCAGAAATACAAAAATCAAATGAAATTTATAATTTGAAATAAATCATTGAAATGCAAAAAACATTCTCAAATTTGCAAATCCTCAAAAATCTCCTAATATTACATTTTTGGAAACTAATATTTTATAAATCCTGAAAATCTTCTAATTTCTATCGGTGCATCTTTTCCCCAAATCAACTCAGCCGAAAATGGAAACAAATCCTCTTATCTCATCTTGCAACCAGAAAATTGCCAAAACCACTCATAAATCAATCAGTCTCAATTATTTTGAACCACTAATCTTGATTTTCTCAAATCAATCTCGACCGTCATATGATTTCGAAAATCTATATAAATCTACCTTCAAACCCATTTTGGGTATCCAAATTATCAATCAACTTCATGTTTTCATTTTGTCTTCAGTATTATCAAGCTATCTTTTTATCTTATATTCTCGAAGCTTTGAGTCAGGATGCTACAAAAATCAACTCTGAGTTCCATATATCTACATCCTAAAGAGTACAAGCAAGCGATAGAAGTAAGGTATAAGAATAGTGTTTTATTTATTTATTTTATTTTCATTTATTTTTATCTATTTCTTATCTTTTATCATTAATAGGGTATTTGATGTTGATTAGTAGTTTGATTTCTTTGGATAATTTGGTGCTACTAATCCATTTATGAGCATTGTGTAGATTTCCCCTATAACACCTATAATAAAACCAAATTCACCACCATCTCAAGAAAGAACTTATCTTATCCTCCAATATGCCATCAATAGAAGAAAAGGAATAAGTTAGTGTGAAGATGTACCAATCCAAGAACACGCATAAAATCCAATGTGATAATCATTAGCCAATTTTGATCTTTGGTCTAGATTGTCACATAAGGGTGTTCATCTTGTCTTTATTTTCTCTTGATCTAACATTCGTAGTTCCAAAAAAGGGTTTGCAAGTCTTTAATAAGGTATACTTTATGTGACATGTCTATTTCAAGTTTATTATTCACGCTCTTTGTTAGAGCTTTTTTCTTGCAGAATCTCAATATAGCATTAATGCTTGACTCTTAGATTATCAATTCTTGACTCATGCACGTAAAAGTCTAATTAATGAGGATTAATCTACCTTCTTCTTTGAGCTCCACAGACTCAGGCGGGTGTACCTTTTATAGATTACTAATTTTTAGTAACTTTAATAGTGGATCAAGGGTTACACTAATTTGCTTATTGCCTTTTACTGCAACAACAGATAGCACATCTTGCAAATGACTATAATCAGTTTAACACAAAGCTTAACAAGCCAGACCATGAACTTTACAATAGAAAATAACAATGAAACAAGGATTCTCATCCTTCTTTTTAGAGTTCTTGAATCAGGATGGCTAACCTAATAATTCTCTCTTCGAGGAATCAACAAATTAAATTGTATTCTTCAATACAACTAATTAAGCATATATCTTCTTGATAACAGAAATGTAAATGATTGTTTATATTTGAGATTGATGATGACAACTACTTATCAAAACCTAGACCAGTGCCTAATCTCGGGCAAAGAGTCAATTGAAACATAGATTCATAGAAACTAATTAATGGAAACACACATGAAGCCTAGATAGAGTGCCTTACAGACTATCTTCTCATTCCCACACTCATGTATGAAATTCTCACACTAATATCTAGCCCTCTGTAACTATTCATAATATTTACTCCCTCCTTGAAAGAAACTTACAAATAATCACACAATTACCTTATAACCAATATGCTTAAAATTCCTTAGAGATTAAACATACAAGAGAATAAATAGAAATACAAGAAGATATCATAAATGTAAAACATGAAACTCCACTCTATTTTATTAATATACTTTTGTTTCAATACATTCAGAGAGACAAAAAGCTTGAAAAACTAGACAAAACTGAGAAATCTGCCTCACAGTTGTAAATTCACCATCCTTTATAATATGTTACACTTTGCTATATATAGAGAATTAGCCATCTTGGAATCCTTAAAGATCAAGGATGCACCAAGCTTTGTATGACTAAGCTTAACCAAAAAGTGCTAGAAGACAAAAACATGGTTACACTTTTAGTTGGTGGAGAAAACACTTGAGTAAATGATTTGATATGATTTCAAATCTTTGGTAGTTGGCACCTTTGTCCATAGATATTCTGGGTAACCTCTTGAGGTTGTTGTGAGACCTAGTGACCACCAATACAGACTAACTTACACTAGTCTTGCTCATGATTACCCTCCTTGTGCTCATTGATTAGGTGACAGGTGCCACTTTACTCCTCATCCAACACATCCAGGTTAATGGTTGCTGGATTTTTCTTCTTCGTATTTATGATGATATCCCGTTGTGCAACCTCTGCCTCTAAAGGCCAATTAAAACTTTGAATGTTCTATAACTGTGCCTTCTGCCTATCCCATTTGACATCTATTATGACCTTGACATCTGTAACAAACTTCAAGAAGTTTGTCTCTTCTTTAAAGGCTTCATCCAAGGTTTTATTGAATCTATCCATATCCAGGACAATATTATCTATTATAAATGACTCCTTAATAGGAAATAGAGTGTCAAACTCATTTCTCCACTCTTCCACTGCTTTTATCTATGATCTTCTCCCTTAATTGGAGGAATAAATATGTTGTAATCTGGGCCAAACATATTAATCTTTGTTTGAAATTTATTAGCCTTGCCTTTAAAGAAAGACAATGTTGCTCCAATTTGTTCAATTACCTCTCCTACTTGACAAACAATCTCTGGGAGATCTATCCTAAGTGGTTGCAAGGATTCCAACCTTTCAAACAGTGATGCCCTTCCCGACCAAGTGCCAAAATAAGGATTCAGAGTTGTGACATGGTTGTTGACCTTTGTCTCTAGGCTAGGTAGCTTACTATAAGCATTGTGCACCAAGTCAGCTTTACCTTTTAGGACATCTATCCTATGTTGCAAGATTTTCCATAGGGATTCTAAAGCCACCTTATTTTGATCTTTATCAACTTGCTCTGTTCCAGGTGGAAAATCCTCTGTGGTATCTGTTTGAGCATCCACAACTTCTTTGGGTGGAGTGAGGATAGATTTGGGGGCCTCTTGTATCTTCTTGCTTAACTCCTCCACTTGCTCTTTTAGTGACTTGATTTGAATCAAGCTTTTTTCCATATCTTTTACCATAGCACTTGACTCATCAAAGAGTTTCTAATATATTTTTGACATATGCTCTGTTTTTGCCTCATTGAGATGTCCAAAGTGGGTAAGGGCCTGGGATATCTCCAAGTCAGAAGTATTGTGGATAGACCATATGATCTTATCCCCATCCATCTTCTCTTGCACACTGATCAAGGATGGATTTTGTGTCTTGGGTGCCAGAGACCACATGGCTAGTGTTTGAGATTGTGTATCATATCCACGTCCCCTAATCATTTCCACAACTTGTGTCTCAGAAGACATATTTGTATCAGGTTGCCTCCTAATTTGATCAATTATAAAAGTAGAGGCTAGATGCCAACCAGGCACAAGCAACATTCCACCAGACTTGACTAGTTGTCTAGCCTCTTCAGGTGTAATGGTCCATGTTTCAGGGTCATAAACTTGCAAGGCTTGTAGGGCTTCATTTGGTACTGAATCATCCTCTGCCAACTGCAATTGTGACCCTACTTATTACTGCTTCCTCCAAATTAAGAAGTTCTTGAACTCATCTATCTTGATGAATGCATCATCATTCAAGAACTCTTCTTGGTGTAGTTCTCTTTCATCTTGACACATCAGAAGGGGTAATTCAACTTCCTCCTGTACATCCTTTTTTACTTTCTTCCCTTCTCTCATTGTATTCCAAAAGTGGTGGTCATACTACCTATCACCAATGATTAGGGAACTTAATTTATCTTTCTTCTTCTATTGTGCCTTTGCTTGAGAAGGCTTCGTTGATTCTATTCTCTTTTTCTTCTTTAGGGGCTCATTAGTTACCTCAGTATCAGGCACCTCTGTGAGATCTACTTCTATATTCAGCTCTATTGCAGGTGGTTGATCCATGGGAGGAGGGCTGTGAAATGAGTAACCTCCCTCACTGTCTTCTTAATACTCTGAGGAAGAATGCTTCTCAGGGTCTATTTCCTTGTCTTCAATCAACCCCTCAAGCTGATTGTACAATGTATTATAAGACTCCATCATTTTTGTGAGTCTCTGTAAATAAGGTACTCCTAGAAAGAAGCCTCCAAAGGGGATCCCTTTTTTCTTCATTTGTTGCTCTAGGATTATTAAATCTTGGTATTGGTCAACCCTTCTTACTACTTCATCATCTTCCAAGATGTTTCTTATAAGATCTTATTCTAGACACTCCTCATGCTCCTTGATAGCAGTTATGGTTGGGGTCAACAGTTTCTTTGTACTCTTGATAAATCCTTCTCATTCTATATACCTGTATAAGGCCATGCTCATTCTATACTGACCCAACCATTTATTCATTACATCCATGACTCTTTTCCCAATTGTGAAATTATAAACCTTGAACTGTCTGGGCATGAAAGTACCCTTCATATGGGGATCCAGGTGCTCTTTATCTGTCCACGTCAACTGCCAGATAAACTCCATCATAGCTATTCTGGGATGCACATATTGTGGAAGTATGTGTGGGGGCTGGGAACATCCATAAACCCTCATTAAAGTAAAGGTCTTCTCACAGTAAAAATCTCCCTAGTTATGATCTCCTACCCATTTATCCACATATTGACAAGGTGTGAGAAGTTGTAGCACCTTGATTGGTAACCTTGTCACATTCAGACCTAGCAGACCTAAAAGTGGACATGCAATCTAGTTCTAGAAACCATAAAACTCATTTTCATTTGAGTTATAATTCCAAACCCTAAGACAGAGTTGTACAGGGTTTGGTTGGCCATGGAAAAGTATCCTTGGTCTCAGATTATGCGTGTCCATGCTGCTGACATTGAAATACAAAATTGAATGCATTAAAATAGAATAGTGTATGACCTTGGGATTGGATTTCTTATGGATATCTACAATGCCTTAATGCATCTTGTCAATTACATACTGGATGTAGTCAAACTCAGTATTGGCATGTGAATTTTGGAGGTCCAAGATAGTCATTAGAAGATCTACAGGAAACCTCTCACTGCCCTCATCTATTCCCAAAACCCTACATAGCCCATAAGTAATGTAATTCATATAGAAGCTCAAATCCTTGTAAAAATACGGCGCAACAGAATTTGGCATGACAACTATGTAATTTATATTTTATTTAGGCACATGAGCCTAGATTAATCTGCTGACAATGGTGGTCTCTCTGACATACCTATTTTGTAACTTTGTTAAGTCAATCTTGATGACATGTAACTGATTGAATGTTTGATAATGTTAAGCTGAAAGATAATACAACTCATTAAATTAGTTAAATGATTGTATTTTCATTGATTTCAACTTGATATCATCTGTACAATCATGTACATAATGCCAAAGAATTTAGAGAACCAAAGTTATGCTTTCAGCAATGCATAAAAGTCAAGTATTCACTAAGTGAAAAACAACACCAATGGAGTGCACACTGACAGACAGAGCAAAGAAGAACAGTCATAGTGATACTTGACAATCAAAAGCATAGTGTTTCCCGATGAAGTAAAACTACAGAATGCCCGATGAGCAAAGTTAGAAGGTTGCCCGACGACCAAAGATACAGAGTTGACTAACGAGTAAAATTCCAATGATGCCTGACAGACGGAGATCACAAAGCTAACTGGAGTCTCACCGATGGATTAGTCAGTTTTTGCCAATGACTAACTGCAGTAGTGACCGACATAATAGAGAGTTCAGAAAATGACAAAATATCTAGCTGGCAGAGGTAAAAATAGACTTAACTGGTTGTATACTTTGTTTTATTTGACTAGAGATAAGTGATTGATTTAAAGATGATTTGTATAGTTGGAAAGAAGATATCTACAAGACAAATCAGGAGTTATGCTTTAAATCTAATTGGCTGGATTGTTTATCATGCCAAGAATCAAGAATCAAGAATCAAGAAACAATGAATATTATGTCTATATAAGAGACAAGCTTAATTCATTTATGAATGGGATTAAGGGGAGTGAATAGAAAGATGATGCTGAAGAGAAACTGATGAAGAACAACTTCATGCAGTGCTAATCAAACAAGTTGAAGGAAGAGCTAAGGAATTCTGCAGACACCGATGAACAATGAGCACAACATCACAAAGCAGAAAGTATGGAGCACAAGGATTGAATTGATACATTGGTCAGAGAGGTAATGTACTTAAATAGATCTAAAAATCTGCAATTCAAGTTGCAATATGAATAGGTCATAGTGTTTCAGTTTTACCATTGAAGCATCAAGTCTCTTAACCGAGCAGGACTTAACAGTATTCCATATATTGAGGTACATCTCAAGGAGTGCCAAAAAGGTTGATTCATGAAAGTAGCATTGGACTTGCCCGATACCTATTGATAGTCTAAGAAGGAGGCTGATTCAAGGATGGTAGCAATAGATGCCCGATACTAAGTGACAACCTCTAAGTATAAAATCCTCTAACAAGGTCACACTTAACAGTGTGTTTCTAACCTTTAATAGGGTTGGCTCCTAACGGGGTTCACTTCAAAAGAGTGAAAATTTGGGGTATCGGTCCCAGTGGTTTTTTTCCCTTAACAGGGTTTCCACGTTAAAATTCATGTGTTATATGTGTATGATTCATTTCTTTACTATTTTGCATCTTACATAGCTAACTCTGGATTGATCGATATACTCTGCTTATTTACTGAGTTTTGGTAAATAATTATACTGCTTATCGGTAATCAAGAAATAATAAGGATTGATAGAGAAAATTGACAAACAAATGATCATTATTAGTATTTTATGGCATACATCTTGTAGGGACATAATAATCTGAGATTTATTGATTGGTGGTTAAGTTTGAAGGATAAATTTTTGAGGCCACTAATTCACCCCCCCTCTCAGTTAGTACTAACAAATCTCTGTGGTACAAGGATGGTATATGTCAAAAGATTTCATGAAAGATGCCTTATCTAGAGTAACAAGAGTTGTCCCATCACTTTTCTTAATAGTTCTAGAGAGAGGATCATACCTTCTAGCTAGCTCAATCAGTAAGTCTACATCTACGAAGACATCTGGGACAATCAACTTTGCTAAACCTAATTTCTATGAGTTTAATATGGGAATTGGCTTATCTCTATTACTATAAAAGTAATTGAAAAGATGATAACCATAAACCCCAGGAGAATATGGATCTCTACAATTTGACATATCATTAGAAAGGAGCTCATCATTTACCTTTTTGCCTTGATTAGTCCCAGGTAGTAGAGCCACGAATTCATCAGAGTAGTTCCTCTTGCCTTTATGGTCATCCTCTGCATATTTACTTGCCCCACTGGTTGAAGCCTCGTTCAGTGTTGATTGGCTCATCTTTAATGGCTTTGAATATTAATCTAAACAATTCTTCTCTCAGATACAAGATCTTCCTTGTAATTCACCCTGAAACTCAAGCAATTCTTCACTTCTGAAAGCTCTGAAACTTATGCAATCTCTTGGCTCTATACTCTGAAAACTTTGGTAAACTGAAATGCATAAAGGCTACACCTATTTATCACTAAGAATTCAATGCACCAGTCTAGTTGAGGACCTGGAAATCATTACTCAATCACTTATGTCATAACTCTACGTCCTTGACATCAATTTTTCCCTAGTCATGGTGGTTGAAGTTAACATGTAATAAAATTTGAATAGGCCAATTGGGAAAGTCACGAGTGCTTTTTTCATTTTTAAAACCTTCTTATATGTAAAAAGGCTTTAAACTCGATATGATTGGCTTGTTTTTCCTACCTTTTCACAGCTCAGTAGATCCTGTTAGCATCTTTCCTCTTTCATAGGCTAGCATTTTTACCTTATGACGTGAGAACAAACCCTTACAATTTTACCATACTCTTACCACAGTCTATCTAGAGATTGTGCGACTGAGGCATCTCCAAGTCGCTGAGAGTTTAGCTTGACCCAGGTTACATCATGAGATTTAATGCCAGCCACATGATCTTCTCTTCATCAACGGTCATCTCCAAGTCACTAGACAATTATCTTACCTCTAATTTCATTCTAAGATTATGCGACTAAGGCAAAAGAATAACCATGTTTTAACCCTGAGTTTATCTGGAGATCCAGCGACTAACTAAGTCTCTGAATCGCTGATCATTTCAACTAACCATGGATCCTCTCTGATATTACGCACACACCGCTAGATTTGAGTCATATCAACGGTTTAGATTCCTCTTGTCAACTCAACTCTTAGCTTAACTTAACCTTAAGTTGTTTAGAGATTATGCGACTGAGAAAACTCAAAGTCGCTAAATGTTTCACTTTATCCTGAGTTTATTTTGAGATTAAGTGTAGACCACATGGTTAGATCTTGATCTATGACCTGCAGTGAATCTCCCAATCTTTGGCCTTAACTCCAGTTTGTTACAAGATCACACGACTAAAGGCTATCTCTAAGTCGCTAGATAATTTGCTTACTCTAGTTTGTTACGAGATCACGTGACTAAAGGCTATCTATGAGTCGCTAGATAATTTGCTCGACCTTGGGTTTATTCTGAGATTTCACAGATGCCATAGATCTCTCATCCACTTACACACATGTTTGCATATTAGCCATTATCTCTTAATCACTAAATAAATCTTCTAACTTAGGTTTTGTTAAGAGATTACACAACAACCCTCAGATCTTTTCCCTATCAACAATCAATGTTAAGTATCACAAACTTTCTATACTTGATCCATTCTTCTTGATATTATGCACCAGCCCTCGATTATTCTTTAATCTAATGGTTTGCGTTGAATCTCGAGACTTTTCACTTAACTGCACTTTCATTCTGAGATTTAACGCCATCCACACAATTAAGCCAAGGATATAAAAAGATCTACGACTATTGCTTAATTGCTGAATAAAATCTTAATCTTGTCATTTGTTTAGAGATCACGTGCTAGCCGCTCATCTGATAAACCATCAACGGTCTTCGGTGAATCTTGCAATCCTTCACTTAACTCTGATTTCTTCTGGAGATCATGCGACCGAGCAAAAACAAAATCTATCTTGACCTTAGGTTTTATTGCGAGATTACGCGACTGAGCAAATTCCAAGTCACTGAATAAGTTACATAACTTAAGTTAAATCTTGAGATATTGCGCCAACCACATGATCAGAATTGCATCTACAGTTGTCGTTGAGTCTTTGAATCCTTGATCCAGCTTCATACTTATCCCATGATTAAACGCCAATAGCACAATCAAATAAAGATCAACCGTCTATGCTTATTCTCCAAATGACTTAAATAATATTCCATTTTTCTTGAGATTAAGAGATATAATCTTGCAGCAAGTTCCTAGAATAGATGGAATATTCGATTCTGGTTGTGAGATCTGGAGATAAAGGCAACCACTTAAAAGCACATGACTTAAAAATCTCTCAAGTTATTTGATAAAAGTAACTTCAAAATAGAACCAGGTTGTGAAGAACTAGGGTTTTTGCATGAAAAGGACACAATTGACCTAGGGCTTAGGGTTTTAAAACCATTTTGCACTCCATTTCTTGGAAATAAACACTTGTAGGAAAAATTGATGGAACACTTGAAAAGACCTCGACATTTTTAGGCAAAATTGACAGTGGGAACCCAAATTTTTTAGCAAGACTCAGAAAACTAGAAATATATCCAACACTGGCTCTCTCCGAGGATGCTTGAATGCAAGCTCATAGAAAGAATAATAGATCTCTGGAAAGTAGACCACAGCTGTGCTAACCTACTGCAAAAGCAAACACACAACTGGGAAAGAAACACACAACAGAAAGCAAACACACTTGTACATAAAATACAAAACTATTGTGCATGGAAGGTGAATCTAATTGAAGAAAGGCTTTAAGAATTTTCCATGCACTCTCAATTCAAATACCTCCCCATCCATATTATTTAAAATATATGAATCCTTTTCAAAAGCTTGATGAATGATAAAGGGGCCTAACCATAGGGACTCAAATTTTTTATGTTTTCTCTTGTCCTCAGCTCTTGCATTCCATTGAAGAACTAGATCATTAGGATGGAAATTCCTATCACTCGCTCTCTTGTCAAAAAATTATTTCATCTTTTGTTTTAATTTGATATTTTCTTTTTGACTGTCTCTTCTTACTTCATCCAACTCCACTAGCTGCACCATTCTTTCTTTCATTAGCTCAGAGACTTCTAGCTCCTCATCTTGGATGAACTTGTAAACTGGAAGTAGATCATTCATAGGCATTCTAGACTAAACACCATACACTAATTGAAAGGGATATTTCCCTATTGCCTTCTTCACAGTGATCCTATCTACTCATAAAGCTAGTTTCAACTTTGTATGCCAAGCTCTCTTGTTGTTTTCTAGGGTCTTTTTCAGAATTTGCAGAATCCTCTTGTTACTTGATTCTGCTTGCCCATTGGCCTATGGATGGTAGGGGGATGAATATGAAATGATAATTCCTGTATCATAAAATAAATCAACAAATTCTTCAAACCTAAAGCACATGACATTATACATCACTAATTTGATTGGAAAACCAAACCTAGTAATCACATTGTTCATAAAAAAACCAATAACCACTTTGCTTGTAGCCTTCTTGGTTGGAATTGCATCAACCCAATTGGCAAAATAATCAGTCACTAGCAAAATCCAACTATGTCCCCCACTTGATTTCTTAGCAAACTCTCCAATAAAGTCCATTCCCCACATGGAAAAAGGGGCTTCTGCAACTATAGGATTTAACAATAGGGCACCTGAAAACTTCATTTTGTTGGAGAATCTGTGACATGGTTCACACTTTCTGACAAAATAATGGGCATCTTTAAATAAACAAGGCCAATAATATTCAGCCCTTAAGATCTTATGAGATGTTGATCTAGCTAAATAGTGTCCTCCACACATCCCAACATGCATTTCTCTCAGAATCCTTTCAGATTGCCCTTTATCTAACCAAAACAATAATATCCCATCCCTATTTTTATATAAATCACCTTGTAACAAGACATATCTACGATCATATAACCTCAAGCTTCTGCTTTGATTGTCATTTAAATCCTTCGGGCAACTAGCATTTTTAAGAAAATATACAATGTTAGCATACCAGGGTTGCATCTGAATACTTGTAACTGCTTCTCCACAAGTATTAACATTGTTTACTTGGAATACATCCAGATTTTCTTCTGTCATCAACTTAGCTAGTCCTAAGCCTCTCACCAGCTTATTAATATGGATCCCTGAATCAAATTCCTGAATCTTTTTGAACCACTTGCACCTTTTCCCTGCTACTTCACTATGGACCAAAATGTCCTTGACCTCAGCATGGGGAACATATGCATTAATTTTGGCACAGACCAAGTAAGGTCTGAATGCTTTGGCTACTTTTACTAGGGCATAAGCTTGCTTCTCCATCAATTGATAATTCATCTTAGCTGCTTGTAATGATTTGCTAAAGAAATCTATAGGATGTTCAAACCCCTCCTCATCTTTCTGCAATAGTACTGCAACAATGGTGTGAAAAGAGGCAAATGTAA
This sequence comes from Thuja plicata, assembly GCA_018584345.1. NCBI lineage: Eukaryota > Viridiplantae > Streptophyta > Pinopsida > Cupressales > Cupressaceae > Thuja > Thuja plicata. The sequence goes on from MU225313.1 coordinate 1,005,767, forward strand.
ACAAAGAGAATGGTTTAGTGTAATCGGGAGATACTAGGAGAGGGGATTCTTGGATGACTTGCTTGATTTTTTCAAATGATAACTGTGCCTCTTGATCCCATTCAAATTTCACATCCTTCTTCAAAAGTTTGACTATTGGCTTAACCAACTCAACAATATTTGCAATGAAACTCCTAAAAAAATTAATCTATCCTAGAAATGACTGCACACCTTTGAGGTTCTTAGGAGCATGTACCTTTTGGATAGCTTCAAATCTTTATGGGTCTATCCTTATTCCTTATTTTGATACTATGTGCCCTAAAATATTTCCCTATGTAACAGTAAACTAACACTTCTTTGGATTTAAAGAAATACCATATTCCACACCTTTAATGAATACCTTTCCCAAATGATTGCAGTGATCTTCAACTCTTTTTGAAAAATCAATCAAATCATCCTGATAGACTACCATGAGAACATTTATAAGGTCTTTGAAAGCCACATCCATTACCCTTTGAAAGGTTGCACCAGCATTCTTCAAAGCAAAAGGCATGCGATCATACACATATGTTCCCCAAGGGGTAGTGAAAGAAGTTTTAAACTGTCCAAACTCTTTAATCAACACCTGGTTATAGCCAAAAAATCCATCCATCATAGAGAGTAGATCACATCCAGTTACCTTTTGCAACATAGCTTCCATGTTCAGTAATCTATAATTATCTTTTAGTGAAGCTACATTCAAGTTCCTGAAATCAACACATAATATAATGTCCCCATTCTTTTTCCTTATTGGGACCATATTTGAGACCCATGATGAATGTCTTATTGGTTTAATAATACCTGCATCTCTCATCTTCATTATCTCTATTTGCATTTTGGTGGCCAACAATGGATTGATTGGCCTCTTCTTCTGTCTGAATGGTTTGACATCCTCTTTCAAAGGAATATCATGTTGAAACATGTCCTCTCTATAAGCTTTCAAATCTTCATAAGACCAAGCAAAGACATGTTTGTACTTTTTCATCATCTTTATCATATTCAATCTCACATTCCTATCCAAATTATTTCCAATATAAACCAATTGTGGGGATGTCTCTGATCCCAAATTGATTTCTTCCAAATCTTCCACCTTGGAATTGGAATTTTGTGACATGTAATTATCATTGATGCTGAACATGCCTTCCAGTTCCACTAGTCCCTTTGGGATATGGTTAGATGCTAGTTGTACAATTTCATTCTAAAAAATACATCACTTATCATTTACAACTGCAATCAAAGAATTACAATCAATTTGTTGGCCATCATAATGATCAACACATTAAATAAATTTGAGGATCTTCATCATCCTTAAAAACTTTCCAGTTATGAATAATATCATGCACTACAGGCCTGTTCTTAACTTCCACTATAGAAATTCCAGCAAGAGTTATATCATTATTCTTCAGAGCAACACTTGCTAAAAATTCTTCCATGATATTTTTGGATCTGTCTACCCAAAGAATATTAAAGGTATTAAAGAATTATAGCCTATCCCAGACTAAATACTTGTACAACTTTAGTCTATCATCTTTAGGAGCATATTGTGACCTTATCTGAGCTATGAACAATTGGGAATCTCCATGAACTTGTATACATTTAATACCATGTTTAATGACAATGTCCATTTCCAAGATTAATGCCTCATACTCAGCTATATTATTTGTACAATGAAAAGCCAGTAAGAAGGAATATTTGAAAGTAATACCTGATGGGGAGATGAATAAAACAAAAGCTCCTAATCCTTCCTTGGAGAATCCTCCATCAAATTACATATGCCACAGTCCATCTTTTTGTAACAATAGTTCATCAACAATTGGATCATTGTTTCTCATTTGTGGCTTGATCTCCTCAACAACAGAGTTTTCCATGTCAATATCTACACAACAATTTAATTGGTCAGGCATAACCATCTCCACCATGACAGATGAACAAGGCTCTCTGTACAAATTGACCTTAGTACCATTTATAGGAATTGTTGCATATGACAAATCTAGTTGTAGTCTTCCACCCACTTTTGCTGCCCACTGTCTTGATAAAAGCATACCATAATGAGGTTTTGTATCTAAAACAAATATATCCGTTATGTAGGTAGCTTCAGGGAAAGCATCAATTTTCACTTCAATGTCTTTCAGTGTTCCTATCACAGGAACCTCTTTGGTGTCCATTGCATAACAAATTTTAGCAGGAGTGGTGACTTGAAGGCCTAACTCTTTCATTACATGATATGGCATTACAGTAGCTGCAGCACCGGAGTCTATCATGTAATTCTTGACTAGTATGTGATTTATCATCAAGTTAACATAGAAAGGATCCACTAACAGTGGTTCCTGAGTAATTAAATTTCCAATGCAAATGTTAGAGAATTCTTTGTTCTTTTCTAATCCTTTCATTTGTTTTTCCTTTTCCTTGACAAATGGAATCTCTCTTTTGTCATTATTCAAAGTCAAGGATACTTCTTCTTATTTTGACATAGGGATATCTTCTATCCCCTTAGAAGTTCAAGTGCAACTTCCTTATGCTCTTTTATTTTCAGCATCTCCATCAGTGGGACTGAAACTTTCATCTGAGTGAGAGCATGTCTCATGTCAAACATAGACAATTTTGAAGATAAATCACCTATATTTTTACTTTTCATGTCTTTTCCAATAGCCACATGTTCTTCTTTTATTTCTTCTTTCTCCTTCTGATTAGAAGGAGATTTTTTTTGTTTCGTAGATTTCTTTCCTTTGTTACCCTTGTGAGGAGATTCTGCAGCATTATGTTGGGCATCCTCTTTAATAAGAATAGAGGCAAGTTTACCTTGATCAAGCTCCACTATTATATTTCTTAGATTGTATGCACCCCTAGCCTGGTTTATTGCTGATATGGTTAGGGATCTTTTCTCTTCATCACTTGGAAATCTGAAATAGGGGTGCTCCTTTTTATCACCCACTGCATTGATAGTTCTTTGAGATATAATACTAGTCTTATCATTAGAATCAGAGACAAGTTGGGGCTGGTATTCTAGGTACTTGCTCCTTGTGTTGCTCACATTTTCAATAGGTTCACCCTTTTTAGGAGACCATGGATAAGGCTTCCTTACAATGAACATGTTCACAATAGAACTTCCTTGTTCAGGACCTGGTTGTTCATCTCCCTCTCCCATTTGATCAACTAGGGCTTGGGATACCACACAATGATAGGGAGAATGGGGCATGTTGCAAGCAACACACCAAGGAGTGTTTTCTATATAATTTATGCTATTCATTTTTAGGGGATCAGTGGTTTCTTTAGACTTTTGGTCCTCTTGGTCTTTAGGGATTGGCTTACCATTGTTCCAATTTGTTTTGTATGGAAAATCCCTCAGATTAGGCTGCTTATCAAACCTTTGGTTTTTTATAATTGTTGTCATGGTAGCCTCTGTTATTTTTATCCATTTTAGCAATGAGATCCTTCACTGGACTCACTAATTTATCAATCATGTCATCTACCTTGATATGTTTTCTTGCTTGTCCCTTTTCTTTCCAAAGTTTACTATCATCCCTCTTCCCCATCTTACCTGATGCTCGCCTATTACTTTCAATGTTAATAACTACTTTATAGGCATCTCGTAGGGTATGTGGGTTCTTTTCCCTAAGCAAGTAAGACATATTACCATCAGCAACATTAAATTAAGTGGTCAGACATACTTCCTCATCTAATCTCAGCACTTGGAACAATTTGTTCATGGCCTTTTGAAACCTATTGTTAAAGCCTTCCATGCTCTCATTAGGGAATTTATTGATGTTGTTAAATTCATTTAACATGTAACCAGAGTTCACATGTTCTCTGTATTTTTTCCTAAAAGCTTTTACAAATTAAGCTTTCCCAAGATGCTATGCTATCATTAGGTAGATTTCTAAACCAATCCCTAGCATCTTCAATTAAAGACTGAACAAAAAGCTTCATGATAAAATATTCATTTTCAATTTCAAAATAAATTATATTATCTATACAAGCTTTTAAATGTTCTTCACAGGTTATGATATTATTTCTTGTGAATCTAAGGATATTAGCTCTTTCCTCATTGGGGATCACATTTGGATGACCAGGAATGCCATCAAAGAAAACAGGTTTATATCTATCCAGTTGAACATGTCTTCTTTGGAAGTTTCCCAAAGCATTGTTTCCACTTGGTCTTGTTGCACCTCCTTGATTTTGGGTATGCTGAGGGCCTCCTTGTTTCAGACCAGAGCTTTGAGTGTTTGGACCAGTACCAACATATTGAACACTTGGACCAACACCAGACTGTTGAGTAGCTGGACCAGCACCACCTAGTGGATTTTGTTGTTGTGCCCCAGTATTAACATGCATAGAACTGCTTGCAGTAGTATTATTATTAGCATGCAAGAAAGATATCCTCATTTTCATGTTCACAGTGACAAACTCTAGCTCCATATTTTCTAGCTACTTGGCTAGATATTCTTTGGATTTTTTGGCTTTATCAAGTTCTATGTCAACTTGAGACATTCCTGTAGGGGTAGTTTTGTTTTGCTTAGGCTCATTAATAGTTATGCTAATAGCCTTTTTCTTTCCTTTATAAGAGACATCTTTATTTCTTGTTTTGAGCTTTGCATTCTGCTCAATCTCATGTGGGTGCAATTGTCTCATGACATGTCCTTCTCCTTCAAACTCATCTTTGCTAGAGTTTACTTTTTTATCAGCAACTTTTTTTCTCAAAGCTTCAAGGTCACCAAATAAATTTGTGTCTAGACCTTTAACCTCACTTAGGCTTTTAGCCTTAAGCTCATTTCTTCTTATTTCTACCAAGATTTCTTCTCTTTCAGTTAATAATTCATAGAACTCTTGTTCACGCTTTTTTCTAGCAGCTGCTATTCCTTATTCTTGTTCATGCTTTTTTCTTCTCAAAGCCATGATCTCTTATTTTAGTTTATCAAAATGATAATATGTTGTCTCAGCAACATATGTCTCTCCAAGTTGTTCTAGTGTTTCTTCTACAGGGAAGAATCCTGCATATGTCATCTCACCCTCTCTGAAAGGATCAAAAGGTACACCAGCTCCAAAAGGATCTATGGGCCTTGATTGTTCTGCACTTTCAGATGAAGATGACCTTCTCACAGGGACAGGGGTCACCATTCTTCCTTTTGAAGTATTTGGGGAATCATGATTTGATCCACCTCTCTTGGACCACTATCTCCTTCTAGGTGTATGGAGCTCTTCTCCTAGATATTTCTCATGATTAGCTCTAAAATAAGACCCGGTGTTCCTTTGCTGACTCATTTTAAGATTCAGACAAGAATTTTCAATGTTGTAATATGCAAATCACACTGGAATGCATAGAGTTAGAGTTTCCACCCACAACAAGTATGGTAAAATATTAATAAACTGACCAAGAAATGAACTATAAATAATTAGTCATTACAAACTTTACAAGAATCCACTCCTCCCCAGTAGATTCGCCAATTTGTTAGAGCTTTTTCTTGCAGAATCTCAATATAGCATCAATGCTTGACTCTTAGATTCCTAATTCTTGACTCAAGCAAGTAAAATTCTAATTAATGAGGATTAATCCTCCTTCTTCTTTGAGCTCCACAGACTCAAGCGGGTGTACCTTGAATAGATTACTGGTTTTCAGTAACTTTAAAAGTGGATCAAGGATTACACTAATTTTATTATTATCTTTTAGTGCAACAACTGATAGCATATCTTGCAAATGACTATAATCAGTTTAACACAGAGATTAACAAGCCATACCATGAACTTGACAATAGTAAATAACAATGAAACAAGGATTCTCATCCTTCTTATTTTTAGAGTTCTTGACTCAGGAAGGCTAAGATAATGATTCTCTCTTCAAGGAATCAACAAATTTAAATCGTATTCTTCAATACAACTGATTAAGCATATCTTTTCTTGATAACAAAAATGTAAATGATTGTTTATATTTGAGATTGATGATGATAACTACTTATCAAAACCTAGACCAATGCCTAATCCTGGGAAAAGAGTCAATTGAAACATAGATTCAAAGAAACTAATTAATGGAAACACACATGAACCCTAGATAGAGTGCCTTACAAACTATCTTCTCAGTCCCACACTCATGTATCAAATTCTCACACTAATATCTAGCCCTTTGGAACTATTCATAATATTTACTCCCTCCTTGAAAGAAACTTACAAATAATCACACAATTACCTTATAACCAGTATGCTTAAAATGCCTTACAAATTAAACATACAAGAGCATAAATAGAAATACAAGAAGACATCATAAATGTGAAACAAGAAACTCCATTGTATTTTATTAACATACTTCTGCTTCAATACATTGAGAGAGACAAAAAGCTTGAAAAACTAGACAAAAATGAGAAGTCTTCCTCACATTTATAAATTCACCATCCTTTACAATATGTTACACTTTTCTATATATAGAGAATTAGCCATCTTGGAATCCTTAAATATCAAGTATTCAACAAGCTTCGGATGACTAATCTTAACCTAAAAGTGCTAGAAGACAAAAATATGGTTACACTTTCAGTCGGTGGAGAAAACACTTGAGTAAATGATTTGATATGATTTTAAATCTTTGGTAGATAGAACCTTTGTCCATAGATATTCTGGGTAACCTCTTGAGGTTGTTGTGAGACCTAGTGACCACCAATACAGGCTAACTTATACTAGTCTTGTTGATGATTACCCTCCCTGTGCTCATTAATCAGGTGCCAGGTGCCACTTTAGCCCTCATCCAACAAATCCAGGTCAATGGTTGCTAGATTTTTATTCTTGGGATTTTTGATGATATCCCACCATGCAACCACTACCTCTAAAGGCCAATTAAAACTCTGAATGTTCTGTAACTGTGCCTTCTAGCTGTCCCATCTGGCATCTGTTATGACATTGACATCTGTAACAAAATTTATGAAGTTTGTCTCTGCTTTAAATGCTTAATCCAAGGTCTTATTGAATCTATCCATATCCATGACAATGTTATCCATTATAAATGCCTCCTTAATAGGAAATGGAGTGTCAAACTCATTTATCCCCTCTTCCACTGCTTTTATCTTACGATCTTCTCCCTTAATTAGAGGAATAAATCTGTTGTAATCTGGACCAAACATATTAATCCTTGTTTGAATTTGATTAGACTAGCCTTTAAAGAAAGATAATGTTGCTCCAATTTGTTCAATTACCTCTCCCACTTGACAAACAATCTCTGGGAGATCTATCCTAAGTGGCTGCAAGGATTCCAACCTTTCAAATAGTGACGCCCTTCCTGACCAATTGCCAAAATAAGGATTCAAAGTTGTGACATGGCTATTGACCTCTGTCTCTAGGCCAGGTAGCTTACTATAAGCATTGTGCACCAAGTCAACTTTACCTTTTAGGACATCTATCTTGTGTTGCAATATTTTCCATAGGGCTTCTAAAGCCACCTTATTTTGATCTTTATCAACTTGTTCTGTTCCAAGTGGAAAATCCTCTATGGTCTTTGTTTGAGCATCCAAAACTTCTTTGGGTGGAGTGAGGATAGATTTGGGTACCTTTTATAGCTTATTTCTTAACTCCTCCACTTGCTCTTTTAGTGAATTGAGTTGAATCAAGCACTTTACCCTATCTTTTACCACAAAACTTGACTCATCAAAGAGTTTCTGATATCTTTTTGGAATCTTCTCTATTTTTGCCTCATTGAGGTTTGCAAAGTGGGTAAGGGCCTAGGATATCTCCAAGTGAGAAGTATTTTGGATAGACCATATGATCTTATCCCCATCCATCTTCTCTTGCACACTGATCAAGGATGGCTTTTGTGTCTTGGGTGCTAGAGACCACATGGCTAGTGTTTGGGATCGTGGATCATAGCCACATCCCTTGATCATTTCCCCAATTTGTTTCTTAGAAGACAAATTTGCATCAGGTTGCCTCTTGATTTTATCAATTATAAAAGCAGAGGCTAGATCCCAACCAGGCACAAGCAGTATTCCACCAGACTTGACTACTTTTCTAGCCTCTTCAGGTGTAATGGTCTCTATTTTAGGGACATAAGATTGCAAGGCTTGTAAGGCTTAATTTGGTACTTAATCACCCTATGTCAACTGCAATTGTGACCCTACTTCTTGCTTCTTCCTCCGAATTAAGAAGTTCTTGAACTCATATGTCTTGATGAATGCATCATCATTCAAGAACTCTTCTTGGTGCAGTTCTCTTTCATATTGACACATCAAAAGGGGTAATTCAACTTCCTCTTGTATATCCTTTTTTACTTTCTTCCCTTCTCTCATTGTCTTCCTAAGCTGGTGGTCATACTGCCTATCACCAGTGATTAGGGCACTTACTTTATCTTTCTTCTTCTCTCGTGCCTTTGCTTGAGAAGGATCCCATGATTCTATTCTTTGTTTCTTCTTTGGGGGCTCATTAGTTACATTGGTATCAGGCACCTCTGTGAGATCCACTTCTATATTCTACTCTATTGTAGGTGGCTAATCCATGTGAGGAGGGATATGAACTGAGTAACCTCCCTCATTGTCTTCTTCATACTTTGAGGAATAATGCTTCTTAGGGCCTCTTTCCTTGTCTTTAATCAACCCCTCAAGCCGATTGTACAATGTATTATAAGACACCATCATTTTTGTGAGTCTCTGTAAATGAGGTACTCCTAGAAAGAAACCTCCAAAGGGGATCCATTTTTTCTTCATTTGTTTCTCTAAGCTTATTAAATTTTGGTATTGGTCAGCCCTTCTTGCTACTTCATCATCTTTGAAGATGTTTCTTATAAGATCTTCTTCTACACACTCTTTATGCTCCTTGATAGCAGTTATGGCTAGGGTCAATAGTTTCTTTTCACTCTTGATAAAGCCTCCTAGGTCTATATACTTGTATAAGGCCACGCTCATTCTATACTGACCCAACCATTCATTCATTGAATCCATGGCTCTTTTCCCAATTGTGAAATTATAAACCTTGAACTGTCTGGGCATGAAAGTACCCTTCCTATGGGGAGCCAGGTGCTCTTTATCTGTCCACATCAACTATGAGATAAACTCCATCATATCTATTTTGGGAGGCACACATTGTGGAAGTATGTGTGGGGGCTGAGAACATCCATAAAACCTCATTAAAGTAAAGGTCCTGTCATAGTAAAAATCTCCCCAGTTATGATATCCTTCCCATTTATCCACATATTGACAAGGTTTGATAAGTTTTAGCACCTTGATTGGTAACCTTGTCACATTCAGACCTAGAAGACCTAAAAGTGGACATGCAATCTAGTTTTAGAAACCACAAAACTCTTTTTCATTTGAGGTATAATTCCAAACCCTAAGCGAGAGTTGTACAGGGTTTGGTTGGACATGGAAAAGTATCCTTGGTCTCCGATTATCCGTGTCCATGTTGTTGACATTGAAATACAAAATTAAATGCATTAAAATAGAATAATGCATGAACTTGGGATTGGATTTCTTATGGATATCTAGAAGGCCTTGATGCATCTTGTCAATGACAAACTAGATGTAATCAAAGTCAGTATTGGCATGCAAATTCTGGAGGTCCAAGATAATCATTAGAAGATCTTCAGGCAACCTCTCACTACCCCCATCTATTACCAAAACCCTACATAGCCCATAAGCAATGTACTTCATATAGAAGCTCAAATCCTTGTAAAAATATGGCGCAACAAAATTTGGCATGATAGCTATGTAATTCCTATTTGATTTAGGCACATGATCCTGGATCAATCTGTTGACAATGGTGGTCTCTCTGACATACCTATTCTATAACTTTGTTAAGTCAATCTCTATGGTACAGGGATTGTATATGTCAAAATATTCCATGAAAGATGCCTTATCTAGAGTAACTAGAGCTGTCCCACCACTTTTCTTAATAGTTCTAGAGAGAGGATCATACTATATGGCTAGCTCAATCAGTAAGTCTATATCTACGAAGACATTTGGGACAATTATCTTTGCTAAACCTGACATCCATGGGTTTGATATGGGAATTGGCTTATCCTTATTACTATAAAAGTAATTGAAAATATGATAACCAAAAACCTGAGGAGAATGTGGATCTCTTCAATTTGACATATCATCAGAAAAGAGTTCACCATTTACCTTTTTGCCTTGAGTAGTCCAAGGTAGTAGAGCCACGAATTCATCAGTGTAGTTCCTCTTGCCTTTTTGGTCATCCTCTGCATCTTACTTTCCGCACTAGTTGAAGCCCCACTCGGTGCTGATTGGCTCATCTTTACTGGCTCTGAATATTTCTCTAAATAATTCTTCTCACAGATACAAGCTCTTCCTTGCAATTCACCCTAAAACTTGAGAAATTCTTCACTTCTAAAAGCTCTGAAACTTATGCAATCTCTTGGCTCTATACTCTAAAAACTTTGGTAAACTAAAATGCATAAAGGCTACGCCTATTTATCATTGAGAATTCAATGCACTAGTCTAGTCGAGGACCTGGAAATCGTTACTCAATAACTTCTATCATAACTCTGCGTGCCTTGACATAAATTTTTTCCCTAACTATGGTGCCTGAAGTTGACAGGTAATCAAATTTGAATAGGCCATTTGGGAAAGTCATGAGTGCTTTTTTCAGTTTTAAAACCTTATTATATGTAAAAAGGATTTAAAATTGATATGATTGTCTTGTTTTTCTACCTTTTCATAGCTTAGCAGATCCTATCAGAATCTTTCCTCTTTAATAGGCTATCCTTTTTACCTTATGGTGCAAGAATAAACCCTTACAGTTTTACCATACTCTCACCACAGTCTTGTTGGAAATATATTGAGGCTAGGTGACTGAGGGGGTGGGGGGGGGGGGGGGGGGGGGGNGGTGAATCAAGAACCAGTAAAACTCAATCTCTTTAATCCTTTATTAGATTATCTAATCTGCTTGCATGCATAGAATATAAAATTAATAAACATCCACAACACTTGACACAATATTTGGTTACCCAGAAACCTTCCAAATAGAAAGTAAAACTGGGGTGGGGATGGTACCCACAAGATTTAGTACTGCAATATAAATTTAGCATGTTAAATATTAAAATTGACTACTTATGATGGCATGTCATGTTAGGAGAAATAAGGGCTGTTAGGTCCACCTTGTGAAAGGATTTTGTACAATAAAATTAAGTAAGTAACTCTGTTAGGAGATTTGTAAAGGTTTGTTAAGTGCACCTTGTTAAAGGATTTTGCTGATGCACATGTTAGGATGAACCAGTAGATGATCTTCTATGCAAATCTGATGTGCTAAATAAGATCATTGATATAAAAAATAATCACCTGAATGTGATAGATGAGTCTCTGTTGTTCCTTATACTGTTGTAGCCTTCTTCACCAGTCTGCCACTTCATATTTGCATATACACTTATTTCACACACATTTGGATAAATAAATCATCTTACATATATACCTTATCCAAATAAAATAACTCTATAAGTCAACTTCCATGATATACAATAATATCAAACAATATAAACTAAGTCAACCCAATACTGTTACTCGGGTCTACTAATCCACTCGGGTGATATACTGGCACTTGGGAAATACGCTGTCACTCGGGCAACATAGTAAACTCTATCACTCGAGCTTCACTATGTGCTCGGGTCATATTGATTACTCAGGTAATACTGATTGCCACTGTCTGCTCGGTCAACACTGCCACTACTTGGGCTACACTGCAACTGCTCGGGTTGCACTTTAAGCTACTAGCTCGGTCAACACTGTGATGACTAAGTGTTTTGGCACTAATTGACAACATATCTTGCCATAAGGTCAAAAATTTATCAGGTCTAATGTGAACAACATATAAACAATGGTACACTGTGTTATAGGGTATCCTATGCTTGATAAGCTAAAAGCTACCAAAACCCTACCCCAGGATGACCTAACTAAGTAGACTCTTGTCGAGTGGGACGAAAGAGGCATGAGATTAAATGGAGTTACAAACATGGAATTAAATTTTGGGATTCACGTAAATGTGCACAAAATCTACAGTTCTAGCCGACCAAACAATGTACCATGTTAGGTTGTGGACCTGCCATACAAAGTGGTCAAGAACAACCTTTCATTTGACCTTGCTGAGTTGCAGCTTATCCAATTGAGCAAGAACATGGAAAAAATCCGGGCATCAAAGACCAATCCATGTAATTTTGGCTCACTTCTGGTCTACATTTTCTTTTATATTTAAAACTTTTTCCCTTCCAAAGGCACAGTTGTTTGGAAGAAGGATAGACCCATAGTTTATCATATAAATGATTTCATAGTAGAATTAGGAGACAATTTTAAAACCCTAAAATGGATGATTTTAGAGGTTGCCCTAAAATGCATGTTATAAGTGGTTGAGACGCATAATGCATTGTAAGGTTGGTGTAATATTTTAATGGATAATAAGAAAGGTTGGATGTCTGTGTAGGTGGATGTAGCCTAGGTTTTGGTTGAACCACATTAAATCTATGTGTTATATGTGTTAAGTTTTATTCTTCTTTTGTTTTCTGCATATAATTGTTTATTCTTATATTGTTCTAGATCTATCAAACCCTAACACCAAAAAATAACTAAGCCTCTGAATCACTGATCATTTCAAATAACCATGGATCTTCTCTGAGACTACGTGCACACCACTAGATTTGAGTCATGTCAATGGTTCAGATTCCTCTTGTCAACTTAACTCTTAGGTTAACTTAACCTTAAGTCGTTCGGAGATTACGCGACTGAGAAAACTTGAAGTCACTAAATTTTTCACTTTGCCCTGAGTTTATTCTAAGATTAAGCGTAGACCACATGATTAGATCTTGATCTATGACCTACGTTGAATCTCCCAATCTTTGGCCTTAACTCCAATTTGTTACGATCTCACACGACTAAAAGCTATCTCTGAGTCGCTAGATAATTTGCTCGACCTTGGGTTTATTTTGAGATTTCACAAATGCCATAGATCTCTCATCCAATTACACATGTGTCTACATCTTAGCCATTATCTCTTAATCACTGAATAAATCTTCTAACTCAGGTTCTATTTGGAGATTACACGACAACCCTCAAATCTTTTCCCAATAAATGATCAACGTTAAGTATTGCAAAATTTTTGTACTTGATCCATTCTTCCTGAGATTATGTGTCATCCTTGGATTTTGCTTTAATCCAATGGTCTACACTGAATCTCAAGACTTTTCACTTAACTGCACTTTCATTCCGAGATTTAACGTCATCCACATGATTAAGCCAAGGATATAACAAGATCTACGGCTATCGCTTAATCACTGAAGAAAAGCCTAATCTTGGCATTTGTTTGGAGATCACATGCCAATTTCTCATCTAATAAAACATTAATGGTCTTTGCTGAATCTCGCAATCCTTCACTTAACTCTGATTTCTTCTAGAGATCACGTGACTGAGCAAAACAAAATCTGTCTTGACCTGAGGTTTTATTGAAAGATTATGTGACTGAGAAAATTCCAAGTCACTGAATAATTTACATAACTTGAGTTAAATCTTGATATATTTTTCTGGGCACATGATCAGAATTACATCTACGGTTGTCGCCGAGTCTCTGAATCCTTGAGCCAACTTCATACTTATCCCGCGATTAAACGCCAACCGCGCGATCAAATCATGATCAACTGTGTACACTTAATCTCTAGATGACTTAAAGCATATTCCATTTGTCTCAAGATTAAGATATATAAGCTTGCACCAAGTCTCTAGACTAGATGGAACATTCAATTTTGGTTTCGAGATCAGGAGATAAAGGCAACCACTTAAAAGCACATGCCTTAAAAATCAATTAAGTTACTTGATAAAAGTAACTTCAAAATAGAACTAGGTTGTGAAGAACTAGGGATTTTGTAGGACAAGGACATAATTGACCTAGGGCTTAGGGTTTTTTGACCATTTTGCACTCCATTGCTCAGAAATCAACACTTGCAGGAAAAATTGATGGAACACTTGAAAATACCTTGACATTTTTAGGCAAAATTGACACTGGGAACCTAAAATTTTTAGCAAGACTTGGAAAACTAGAAATATATCCAACACTCTTACTTTTTTCATGTGTACATTATCTTTAAGAGAATTCCATAATATTTAATAAGGTTCTCATAAACTTAACTTTTGTACCATCCTAAATTATAAGCACTTATAATTAAATGCTTAGTTAGGACCCATTTTACTTTTCTTGAGATTCATTTTTAATTATGCCTTATCTAGCCCTGATTCTACTTTTCATTTTAGCATCTTCTCTACAATCCTAACCCCCGGCCAAAATTTGAGACCTTTTAGGGGGAATAGATTGACCAGGCTAACCTATTCCCTAAGGTTTGCCCTAAAATTTGAATCAAGGGCTCCTAACAACAGTTAAGAAGGAAATCTTAAATCTTGTCAGACCTCTTTGAGTTTTGAGCTCTAAAATTCTTGTGAGTGGTATATAAGAAACCTATCTCTTCTAATTTGGATATAATGTAAGAGTAATTCAATCCATCTCATACAAATTCACATCTTAAGCATTCTCAAGTAGATTTCAAGCATCCAATGTATCTTTTGAATGCAAATATTCTCCATTGTAGCAAGTTTCTCTCCCTCATGAAGGCCAAGTAGAAGAGACCTCAACTAAGTAAGGAGATCCTTCTTTAAAATACATGAATATAAATGTGAATTAACTCCTTCTCACGATAAGAGTCATCAAGCATAACAATATTATAGATTTTAGGAGTATTTTCAGATCTATACATTTGTGAAAGATATCCTTGATTTTTATTTAAATTCCAAGATACAACAAATTCATTCAAATAAATTACAAGCACATTCATAGACATTATAATTTTTATTCCATTTGTGGAGGTATAAACATTTAAATTTTAGATCTAGCATCTATTGTATGCGTATTTCTTTTCAATTTTTAGGTTTCTTCTTCAACTAGGGTTTGACCGAGGCAAACCCCTTTCTACACAATATATCCTCTTTCTTTTTTATGCATTAATAAATGAAGCCAATGCTAGGATCAAATATGGGAATTTCAAGACATCATCTACAATATGCAACTGATAATAGTTGGAAGTATAGCGAACATGTCAACCCAGTGTACCTAGTCTAGAGAATAGGCCGATCTAGTTGACCTAGTCCCCCCAAAACTACTTTGAGTTGAATTCACATGTTATTTATAGTCCATGGGCTTTTTTTGTAGTTAAAAATTTGGTTTTTTAAATTTTATATCAATCTGTGCATTATGAAACTCATCTTTTCTTCCTTTCCAGCTTTCAATCTTTCAATGTTCAGTCCAACTTGCATAAGTATCCTGGATTATAGTGAAGGATTATTTCACTCACTCTATACTTAAATGTACTTGAGCCTAGTGGGTCATATTCCTTCCAATGTAACAAAGGTTAGTTTGATATCATATTAGGGAGCCACACTAGAACCCCTCAATATCATTAATGACCAAGCTTTCATGTTACATTTTTATGAACTAGATGCATGACATTTCCATTTTGGTTTGGTATCTTTATCTTATGCATTGTATTATTCATTATTTACATCATAACATTATTAACTATAGCATCACCTATGTTACATTTTGGTGAACATGAGGCATGCAATTTCTATTCTAATTTGGTGTCTATATATTATTTTTCAGAATTTTGTTTCATTAGGTTTCATGTGCAATTATATTTATTACACATCTTAATTCCATTTATGTTGCATAAACTTCATGAATAATTGCATCTAGATATAGCTTTATTTCATTATATTGTGCATACATGTCACAACCTTGAGTCCTAGATATAGAATTTTAGTGAGAAGTATTTGTAGACTTATGGGTTTCTTTGATCCTGAGTTCTCTATGTTGCCTAGGAATGTTGATGAGACCATGGTTCCTACTAATGTGATTCCCACTATTGTTGATAGTTCCTCTTCCCACTCTTCTCATAATGAAGATGATATTAAGAGTGTATCATACCAAGTGTAAAAACTTTCCCATGATTTTGAAAAATTTGAGCAATGATTAGGTCAAGAACATTCTAATAGGGAATCCAACTCCTTAGTATAAGGCATGTAGAATTTAATTCACAATGATGAGAATGGTGTTCATTTTTTGTGTGATGTATCTCATTTCCCATAATTCTCTAAACCTTTCAAACATTTCCCATGTCTAATGTGATTCCCACTATTGTTGATAGTTCCTCTTCCCACTCTTCTCATAATGAAGATGATATTAAGAGTGTATCATACCAAGTGTAAAAACTTTCCCATGATTTTGAAAAATTTGAGCAATGATTAGGTCAAGAACATTCTAATAGGGAATCCAACTCCTTAGTATAAGGCATGTAGAATTTAATTCACAATGATGAGAATGGTGTTCATTTTTTGTGTGATGTATCTCATTTCCCATAATTCTCTAAACCTTTCAAACATGTCCCATGTCAATCTCTCTATCGAATCTAGTATCAATAGTCTTGCCCAAACAATGTCATCCTTGCAAAAGAAAATTGCTTCCATGACTCAATCCAAATTCAATATTCCCACTTGTGACATTGCTAGTCCTTTTTCCTTAGAAATAATTCCTATTGTTATCCCTCAATACATGGAAATACCTATTTGGAAGCTTATACTAGAAAATGTGATCCCTTGCATCATGTGAAAATATTAAAAAAATTATGTAGTGACTTCTCTCAAGATCATAAACTCATTGCTAAATTGTTTACTAGAACATTTATTGATTAGACCTTATAATGGTAGTGTTATTTGCCTCCTTATTTTATTGACTCATTTTTAAAAAACTTTCTAATGCTTTCATTCAACGATTTCAAAATAACATAGGTCCTAAGATTGATTTGATGCATTGTAAACAAGGTGTTAAAGAAAAGGTGACTTATTTTATTGGTAGATTTAAAAATTTTCATGCTCAAATTTCTTATCCCAATGCCTTATATTGATGTTCAACGTATTTTAATTTATATTCTACAAAAAGACATTAGAGATAACATATTGCTTTTTGAATTTACTTCCTTTACCCAATTGTGTGCAATGCTTCATAATTATCAGGTTCAAGTGATCCAATTTGAGATCTCAAATCCAATGGCTCTAGTTGATAAGAGTGA
The DNA here is from genome assembly GCA_018584345.1 of Thuja plicata. Taxonomy (NCBI): domain Eukaryota; kingdom Viridiplantae; phylum Streptophyta; class Pinopsida; order Cupressales; family Cupressaceae; genus Thuja; species Thuja plicata. The sequence continues at coordinate 1,022,859 of MU225313.1, forward strand.
TATCACCTCCCAACCATTCCAAATGTTTCAAAAACCTAAAGGCTTTATCAAGATCAAACAATTAATCAAACAACATTGATACACAAGTGGAAACTACAACTAAAGGTGTGATTACTTTTTCATCTATTTTCAAACCATCTCGTAATTTAAGCCTCTTTCTAAATATTTGCATAATGTGATGTTGAAGTTTATTAATGCTAATGTTTTAACACTTCATCCCATTAAACCAATTGATCCATCCAAGAAAACATATAAATCCTTTGATCTTAATGCCCTTTGTAAATATGTTTGTCAACCTAACCATGATAATGAGAAATGTTTCCATTTGAAGACCATTGTCCAAGACCATATTGATTCTAGTACTATAAATATTAAGAGTGTTAATCATCAAGGAAACAAATTAATCACCCCTCCAAATTAAAATTTTCAAATCTATACCAACCCCTTAAATTCTCATTCTACCAATATAATCAATTCTACCAATTCCTTACCTTCCTCCTGAACCAATGTTGTGGAATCTCCTAAACCCATGACTATGAGTAGCGATAATATGTGTACTAAGGCCAACAATATTGTCAACCTTATTGATAAATCCAAACCCAAACCCAAGTCAAAGCCCAAACCTTGTATTACATGTAATCCTAAGGAGACTATTAGGGCACCCAATGGTCCCATTTACACTGTTGCAGAGATTAATTGTATTCCCTCTCATGGATTCCTTATTGATCCTACCTGCATGGTGAATGTTATAACTAAATAAAATATTTACACATGACACTTTCATCAAGAATCCTATTACAAATCAAATGTGATGATTAATTATTTCAATGGTTTTACTTCTCCCACCCATGGTTCTATTACCTTCCCAATTGAAGTTGGTAAAAAATCCTTAGATGACATCTTTGTTGTCATCCCAACTTATGATCAATTACATGTTATGCTTGTCTTTCCTTGGCTCACTTCCATGAAAAATATTATCTCTCCTATCCATAAGTGTTTTAAATTTTCCCATAATGGATAAATCATCACCTTTAACCATAGTCTCTATTAACCTTTAGCGAGTTGTGGATGTAGAATAGTCTGAATAGCTGAGAGGGGGGTGAATAAGTTATCATATTTTTTTATTAAATTAATCATCCTAGAGTAACATTAATTCAATCAAATAAACATAACATATATAAACTTGAAAGCACAAAGGAGCACCCAACACAATGAAAACTAAATCAACGTGGAAAACCCAACTTGGGAAAAACCACAGATAAGATAATTTTCATGAATAAGATTGGTTAAGGTGATTTTAAAATGAAATCTCACTGCCAATATGCTTACTGTAGGTAGAATCACTGTTGATCAGGTTAACTTCCCTAAATACATAAACTGGTTATCACAATTGAAAGTTGACTAACTGTTGAAATAAGAAAGAATTCCAACACTAAAATATTCACACCAACTACAACACTAAAGAATACAAAAATCTTCTATCACTGGTTGCATATAGTAACACATATAATGATGTTTGAATATCTTCTCTTCAAGTTCATAGCACTTGTGCACATGTCTTCATAGAACATAAATCATCCTCTACATATACCATTCCATGCTTTCATATTCATCTTGTTGGAAAGTGGCCTAATGAGTATAGCATATAGGTTGTCATTTATGGAAACACTACTTATTAACATGGTTTCTTGGAGTACAATCTAGTTTTGGATACTTTGTCTGGAAAAATGACTAAGTCTAGGAAGCAGTTGGCAGGGTACAGTTGCACAGTTTTTCTTGGCGAGCACATATGTGATGAATTAAGTCCTGTAAGCTTAGAGGAATGTATTATTAGATGTAGTAGACCTTTAGTTAAGGTTTCTTGAATTTTGGAGATGACTAGAGAGAATTACAACTTGATGAGGTTACACGAAGATAGTGCAGCAGTGTAACAGGGTAGATGAGTGGTCGCAATGTTTAAGGGAGAAACATGTGGATTACTAAAGTGATAATTTGGATTTGATCTTGGTCCTACCCTACCTTTTTGGATACATGACTACTGACTATGTGTTTTCTATTTTATGATGTGTTGGACATGTTTTGTGATGTATTTGTGAGCTGACTGGAAGTTTATGAGATCGAGTATATATGTGAAGATGTTTTGAGATATGAAGAGGTTTATGGAATAGATAGATGCATTGTGATGTCAAAATCAGACAAATGATGTCATGAGCTATAACTAGGAATAATAAAGCATAGCAGATGCTTGTACAGTTCACTTTGTGATAAATCAGTGTAAAGAAACTTTTGCATTGTAAGACGCTCCTTGTATTACTCCTAATAGGGTTTCTATCCTTTAAAATAGATTTGTACTAAATGATATATTCAACTTCTAACAGGTCTAGGTCTCCTAATAGGGAAATTATACTCTTAGTGCATTATTTCTGGGTATCATCCCCACCAGGATTTTCCCTTGGCTAGGGTTTCCTCATTAAAAAATCATGGTGTTATGAGTTGTTTACTTTATGTGTATGTTCTCCTTATTTCATTAATTGCATGGATAAGTTTGAAATTGTTAAGTTTGATAATAAAGTGGTATAATACCGATTCACCCCCTTCTTAGTATTAATTAATCCTAACAATTAGTATCAGAGCTTCAGACCCTTAGAGAGAAATCATAACAGCTTGAGGGAGATCCATATGGATTCAAGTAGTTTGGAGGAGAATTTTGAGGCAACACTTGAAGACCCTGATAAGGAAAAAGCTGATAATGCTGAATTGAAATTCAAATTGAGAAGAGTTGAGGGTTTCATAAAGAAGCTTAAGGAACAAATTGAACTTTCCAGGAACCAAAGACAAGATCTTATGGAAAAGATATAGGAGGATTCTGAAAATGATTCATCTGATCAGATTAAATAGCTTAAGCAAGACAAAGAAGAGTTGAAACATGAATGCGAAGTTACTACTATTCAGATGGCTAAAGAAATTAAAAAAGAAAGAGATGGAAAGAACATAATTGAAGAATGAAAATGTATAGATGGGAAAGATGCAATTTGATCTTGATGATTACAAAATCAAGTATCATGAATTAGAGAAATATAACCTCATCATTAAGGGAGAAATTGTTGAAGAAAATAATCACATTGCAAAACTTCATGTGAGAAGTGACAAGATTGATGAATAAAGGGAAAGACAAAAACCTAAAGGTGAGATGAAAGGATTTGTTTTTGATAAACTAGAATTCTCTAAATCTCAAGAAAGATAGTCTGAAGGTAAAACAAATGAGACACCTAATCGACAAGAAGATCGTATACAACAAGAGGAACCTAGAGAGAAAATTATACCTTTTAGAGGAAGATGCTTTGGATGTAAAAAAGTTGGTCACATGAAGAGGGATTGTAGAGGTAAGACTCCTTATAAGCCCTTTTCTGGTTATTGTTTCAATTGCTATGAATATGGGCACAAGAAGGTAGAATGTAGAAAACTTGATCAATCTAGCACTAATCAAGATTACGTCAGAGAGGGAAGTGGAGATAAGATTACATGTTACAAGTGCAACAACTTTCGACAAATCATAAGGAATTGCAGGTTACAAGTTAATAAGAACAGATCATATCCTACATGCTATAAATGTAACAATAAAGGACATATAGTGAAGTTTTGTAGGTATAATGGAGCTATAAGTAACATAAGGCCACCACCTATTATTATTAAGAAAAATGTTGGTGATTTTGGTAAGAGCTTAGCAGAATATAGGGATGGGTTTGATCAAATGTTTAATAAGGAAGGAGACAAGGATAGTGGTAAAGTATGGAAAGAGAAGAAACAATGTGAGACTAAGGTTTAGGGAGAATTAGTAGATTCTACTGAACCCTCACTTGATGTTGCTACATTTGCCTAAATGGCCAAGAATGGCCTTAGGGGGAGCTTTGGAGAAATACAACAAAAACATATCTATCCCCTTTAATGTATAATAAGCTAATGTGAGCTTATGGACAGATAATATAATTAGTGTAGAGTCTATATCCAAGATCGCATGGTTATACACATTATATTGGATGATCTCCAGAAAGATGGATGATTGGATCATTTAAAGACTTACAAGATCATCAGGAAATATGCCAATTTTTGCCCGGTGAATTATAAGTTTATTTCCTTAAACATTTTTAATCACCATTCGAGAAGAACTAAAGGAGAAAGAAGAGTAAGCAAAGAAGCTAGACCATTTCTATGATCACTGAATGTGCATACCCTAATTCACCAAGTAAAAGGTATTTTGATCTTCTGCAATCTTTATTTACTATGGATACTCCATTGATCTTTAATGTTAGTGAGAGGCCAAGGTATAAGTTTAAGAAATACCCTTTCAAATCCATGGAGGATGATCCTGAAGGCGCATTTTTGCAAACACCATACTGAGTGATTCATGTGGAAGATATTAGGGAATACATACATTTCAAGTATGAGTCATTGGAGGACTTTGAAATCTTCAAAGAAATGAAAGACATGATAAAGGATGATATAAATTGGAAGGATGAGTTTGCTCATTTATAGAACTTCAACATCATGCGAATGACGAAACTCTATGAATTCAGTGAGGAAGAATGGATCAAGATTGTTCTTAGTAGAGTCCATGACTAGTTTCTATGGATATGAGAGTATCCTATCAAGATTTCTTGTGAGTTGATTCATGATGTGAGTGGATTGGATAATACTGGCATTATCCCTACTACGAAAAAGAACACAAAGAAGTAATTTGAAATCCTTACACATTCTAAGTGGCACAAGAGGAAAATGACAATTGTCGACATCTTTCAACAAGATGTAAGATTGATTTAAATTATTTTAGGATACAATTTTCATTAAAAAAGATGACCTAATTTAGTTTGTGCGGGTGTAATAATGATGACATATACGATGGTGAAGGAAAACATGCAATACAACTTATGCGAAGTACCTAGACAAAAATTCCCGGGGAATGTTAAACAAATAAAGTGAGACAAATCAAAAGCATTTAGGTTTGGATCACTACTAATACATATCTACATTCATATTGTACACAAGTTTCTTGGAATGCACCCTAGGGCATGGAAATACAGTGAATCCAGAGATATTCAAGTGACCAGAAGTTATAGAATGCAAAATAATCGATGGGTGGATGGAGAAATCTCTGGCATGTTCAATATTATTCAAAGGGAAATGAAGGAAATAATGAGTATTCTTGAAGCAATGGTTGAGAACTATAAAGATACAATTTGTTTCATGGTTGAAACAAACTGTGTATGCTTCATAGCAGTAGAACCTATGAAGAAATGAAGTTACCCTATGGGTTATGAGGTAAGTAAAAAAGTACTTACCATGAAAGTAGAACATGTTTTATCTTTTGAGATTGATTGTACTAAATAAAGATGGGTTACCTATGAAGAAAAGTCTACCAAAATCAGAGATGAACAAACTAGGGCATCAAGAAAAAGGAAGATTGAGAAAATGGTTGGTAATATTGCAGAGAAGGCAGGTATAAACTAAGATGACATGTAAGAGGTAATAAAGAAGATAATGGAAGGAGTTTCTAGGTTGGCGAGCACTTCTCCTACAATACTTCCACCTCCTGAAGCTGTAGAGGTTGATGTTTTACCTCCTACTATGGTTGATGTACCTGATACTACTCTTACACCACCCAAAAGGTCATGGAAGAGAACAAGCATGACTGATACAGAAAAGGCAGCAGAGATTCCTGTGAGAAGAAAAAGGTCCTCTAAAAAAATCATCTCCTAAAAGGTAGAGGATAGGCATGGAGAAGAAAGAAGAAAAGAAGACTGAAGAGGAGAAAACTGAGAAGGAAATCAGAGTGATAGCACAAGATAAACCAGCTGAGAGACAACTTGGGAAACCCGATCTGAGGATGTTGGAAAAGATGATAGTTGATCAAGGAAAGATAAATCAATTTCATAGATAATATGAGAGATATAATGAAAATGATAAAATTCTCATTGAAGCCATTGTCATTAATCACATGCAAGTGTTTTAAAAGAATCTACTTGAAATCGAAGGCAATATTTTTAAGGACTTATATGATAAATTAGAAGTAAGGAAGCAGTTAGCACTTAAAGAATATGAAAAAGTAAGGGTGAAAGCCATATAGAATATGCTACATGTTGTTTCACTTATTGAGCATGATAGAATAATGAAAGTCATTAAGCCCCTGTTGAGAGTAAAAACAAGATTGATAAAGATTATGAGGAGAAAGTATGATGAAGTAATAGAGGAAACTAAAAAGGCTATTGATAAAGTATTAATGGAAGTTGAACTAGAAAAGCCTTCACCTCCTAAGATTGAGGCTAATAATCCCAAAACCATTATGAAAGGAGAGTCTTCTAAATTTGCACAAGTACGCATTGAATCATCTAAGGATGAAGATGATAGTAATAAGTTCTACCGTACAATTAAGCAACCATATTTCTTTGTAGCAGGTGTACTTGTGTCTTTTGAAAATTTTCAGGATATTGGTGACCCTTTTCAAGGGAATGATGATACTATTATTGAGGTAGATGGAAGTAATGGACATAGTATAGTCAATATAATAGATCTTTGCACATTTAATGGGGGAGAGATGAAATGAGCTATTAAGGAAGAAGATCAAGGCACTACGGAAGAACTTAAAGAAAGTATGGTTGAGGTAAAGAAGGAAATTGGAACTGAGGATGAAGATAAGCAAGAAAAAAATGTGTCCATTCCTATTTCTTCAACTCTATTATTGGCAAGTGATAGTAAACCTATGAACACTAATGTTGATGGCATGGACGAGGATGAATTAATGAAGTTGTCATTCATAGAATTTGATAAGGCTAAGGAGAGATCAAAACACAAGACAAATAAAAAGACAAAGGTATTAGATAGGGCATTAGATATAATCAACAACATTCTACCCATACTTTTCACCTTTTAGGGAAATGATACAGTTGAACAAAGTCCTTGATGAATTTGATGTTCACTTTAATTCTTTGGAGAAGGACACAAATATGAAAGTTGAGAGGGAATACATGGAAAAGAAGTTAGAGGAGATATGCCAATCATTAAAGTGGGATATCAACATATTAGACACCAATATATCTGGTATTAGGTCTTGCATTAAGCATGGAAAAAAGATATACAGCTACTACATAAACCATTCTAGACATGTACATCATGTGGTGGATATAATCCATAATGATGAGAAGGCATTATATGACTTGGTGAAGGATTGTGGGTCATCCTCACAATATGTTATAGAGATGGATAAGGAAGTATCCAAGTTAGTGGATAAAATCAGTGTGCTTGAAACTGAGAAGTCAAGAGTGTAGGGGAGATTTGCTATGTTGAGTAGTATGCTTACTCCTAAACTATCAATTCCAGAGAAACACCTTGAGGACATGGAGATAGTAAAGAAGTCCCTTGATGAAGCTCTTCCTACTATACTGAAGGATGCAAAGATCTCATCCTTTGCTTTGAATGGCCTTATTCATGTTGGGAAGACCTTGAAGAAAACATGGAAAGAAGATACAAATATATTGGAAACCTCTTTTCAATGTATTCTTCATATGATATGAGTTTTTGGTGAGAAACTCTACAATTTTGATGTGTATATAGTTAAATTTTTGAGTATACCTTTTCTATTGATATCAAAGGGGGAGTAATAAGTGTAGTATGAAAAATGTATAGTCATTAGTTTGGCATTAGACACAGTAATTTTTAACTAAGTGTTACCATCAATGCCAAAGGGGGAGATTGTTGGCAAGTGGCCTAATGAGTATAACATATAGGTTTCCATTTATGGAAAAACTACTTATTGGCATAGTTGCTTGGAGTACAATCCAATTTTGGATATTCTGTTTGGAAAAATGACTAAGTCCTTGAAGCAGTTGACAGGGTACAGTTGCACATTTTTGCTTGGCGAGCACAATATGTGATGAATTAAGTCCTAAGAGCTTAGAGGAATGTATTTTGAGATGTAGTAGACCTCCAATTAAGATTGATTGCATTTTGGAGTTTACTAGAGAGAGTTATATCTTGATGAGGTTACACAAAGACAGTGTAGCAGTGTAACAGGGCAGATGAGTGGTTGCGATGTTTAAGGGAGAAACATGTGGATTCCTGAAGTGCTACTTTGGAATTGGTTTGGGTCCTACACTACCTTTTTGGATATATGATTTTTGACTATGTATTTTCTATTTGATGATGTGTTGGACACATTTTGTGATGTTTTGAGATGCGAAGAGGTGTGTAGAATAGATAGATGCATTGTGATGTTAGAATCAGACAGAGGATGTTGTGAGCTATAACTAGGACTACTTAAGCATAAAATATGCTTGTAAAGTTCACTTTGTGATAAATCATTATAAAGAAAATTTTGCATTGTAAGAGCACTGAGCTCCTTGTATTACCCCTAACAATGTTTCTATCCTTTAAGATGGATTTGTACTAAATGTAATATTCAGCTCCTAAAAGGGCTAGGTCTCCTAACAGGGACATTATACTATTAGTGCATTATTTGTGGGTATCATCTCTACTGGGGTTTTCCCTTGGACAAATTTTCCTCATTTAAAAACCATGGTGTTATGAGTTGTTTACTTTATGTGCATGTTCTCCTTATTTCAGTAATTGCATAGTTAAGTTTGAAATTGTTAAGTTTGATAATAAAGTGGTGTAATACTGATTCACCCCCCTCTTAGTATTACTTAATCCTAACATATCCATGTCATCTAAGCACAAAATTAATTATCATTTTATAAAGTCTTCCATATACAATTTGAAATAGGCCACAACAAGATATTCCCATGGTGGAAGGAATAAAACGTGGAGCACACTAAAATCTCCTCGCTCAAAGAAACACACTATCCACTCATCACACTATCTAAAGCCAAAGAATAAGATCTACATGTAAGTGCATATTATGTTGTCAAACCATAATTAACGATGTCTAGATAGGTCCAGACCCAAAAGAATGTATCTTAGTATGTTACAATATGATTGGGACTAGGACAAACATGACTAAAGGTAGAAAATTATAGCACATAATCTAGACAACACTAATTCTAGATCACCAAAGATAAATAGAACCATAACTGATCAACCAATATATGTTTACATGAATGAAAACTATAAATGACAAAAATAATAATCAAATTCCAAAAATTTCCCCCTTTTTCATTAATGGAAACATTCATTAATGACAAAGAAAATACAAGAATATCAACATGAGGTCCTCTTTTCTTATCCCCCTTTGACAAAAATGACAACTGACAAAACTCCCCCTGACAAAATTACTCCACTCCCCCTAAGAGGAAGCCACCAAACATTGATCTAGAAAAGAATAGGCATTTAATACCTTAGACCAATGCACACCCCATGCACTTTAGTTCTGACTAGGAAAGGGAAGAACCCCCAACTTCTGCCTGAGATATTCAAAAATTTCCTTGCACAATGATTTTTTGAAAATATTTGCAATATTCTCTTTTGTAGGTACGTATTAAAGTCTTACTTCACCATCCAAAACCTTCTCCCCCAAGAAGTGATATCTAATTGATATATGTTTCATTCTGGAATGTTGTACCATATTCTTAGAAATGTTTATGGAATTGGTATTATCACACATAATTAAGATCAATTCTTCAAATGTTACACTGATATCCTTCAATTCCTGTTTCATCTAAAATATTTGAGTGCAACAAGAAGATGCTAAAATATATTCAAAATCAGTAGTAGATAATGATACTAAAACATGTTTCTTACTCAACCATTCAACAATCAGGAGCCAATAAAATAATCTCCATCACTTGTGCTTCTTCGATTATCAACACAACTGGCCCAATCCACATCAGTATAGGTTGTCAAAGTGAAATCTAAATCCTTACGATACCATAATCCAAATTCTTTTGTTCCTTTCAAATATCTGAAAATCCTTTTTACTACAACAACATGTGATTCCTTTGGTTCTTGCTACGATTTGGCTGCTAAACAAACAACATACATAATATTTGGTCTAGTAGTAGTCAAATACAAAAAACCTCCAATCATTGATCTATGCTTACTTGCATCAAATTTGGGTGAATCATAATCATTTGTTAACTTGCATCTGGTAACAATAGGTTTACAAACCGGTTTAGAATTCTCCAACCCAAAATTATTCAATAATTATCTAATATAGTTGGACTGAGAAATGAAAATTCCTTTACTATTTTGATTTACTTGTAATCCAATCATATTTAACTCACCAATCATTTTTTTTTTTGAATTCTATTGCATTTGTTCTGCAAATCTTCTGCACATATCATCATTACGTCCAAATATTATGTCATCAACTTACACTATAACAACCAACATCTAATCTAAATAAAATCTGTAGTATAACTTGCTGTCAACAGATCCCTTCTGAAATTTATGTCCAATCAAATACTTGTCTAATCTGCCACACCAGGCCCTAGGTGTCTACTTCAATCGAAATAATGCTTTCTTCAAGCTACAAATTGCTTCTGGATCACTCTCTGACACAAATCCTTTTGGTTGTTCCATGTTGACCTCTTCCTTCAGTTATCTATTCAAGAATGATGACTTTACATCCATCTGATAAACTTTTAAATATTTGAAAGATGAAAAAGCTAAGAATATTTGAATCACTTCTATTTGAGAAACAAGGGAATATGTTTATTCAAAATAAATACCATTGATCTGAGTGTAACCCTTTCAAACCAATCTTCCCTTATTCCTTATCTTCTTTCCATTTTCATCCAACTTGTTTTTGAACACCCACTTTGTCCCAATCACATTTTTGTTTTTCAACCTGGGCACAAGTTCCTAGGTCTAATTCTTCTCTATCTAATCAAGATCTTCTTCCTTTTTCTTTATCCAAATTTGATCATTACATGCTTCTTCTACAACCTCAGGTTTAGTTTTCGATAGTAAGCACAATAATACTTGTTGAGTTTCCTTACTTCTTTTGATTATGCCTTTATTTTTATCTCTAATAATCTAATTTTTTGAGTGATTTCTCTATACACACCATGGGTTATTACTTGAATATTCCAGAGCCTTCTTTGTCTCTTCTTCTTCTTTTCCTTTTTCCACTAAGTTGGATTCATATTCAATATGCTTATCAGGAGCTCTTTGGATATCTTCATCAACTTTCATATTCACACTTTCAACTACCTTGTTTAATCTCTTGTTGTAACACTAGTACACTTTTCTCCTTCTAGAATAAACCAAAATATGTCTTCCTCACCTCTATTGTCAAAATTTCCAAGATTGTCTTCATCTCTTCGAATGTAGTACTTACTTCCAATTCTTTTGAAATAATTTACTGTCAGAGCTCTTCCATGCCATAACTCATATGCTTTCTATCCATACTTTCTTTTGAAAAGTATCTTGTTAAGAGTATAAACTATTGTGTGTATAACTTCTCTCTAGTAAACCTATGGTAAACCTTCTTCTTTAATAATTGTTATGGCTACTTCATGAACTATCCGATTCATTATTTCTACCACACCATTCTATTGTGGTGTCCTTGGGAAAGATAACTATCTTTTGATGCCATATTTCTCATATAAATTGTTAAATTCACTAGAAGAAATCTGTCCTTCTCTATCAAACCTCAAATACTTGATTTTTCTATCTACTTTATTCTCAACTCTTGATTTCAATATCTTGAATTTTTCTAATGCTTTTGATTTTTTTTCTTAAGAATGCAACCCAAGTTAATATGGAATAATAATTATTTAAAAGGCTGAATTATGTCTCACCTTGTAAGCTTCTTGTTCTAGTTGGACCACACGGGCCAGCTTATACAAGATTCAACAAACCAATAGATGAATCATATCATCCTTTGAGTGATTCTATTGTCTATTTTACTTCTTGACATCCTTTGTAGATAATACTATCTAGTTTGGTTAGTCTTGGAAAATCTCTAATGACACTATTTGAACTTATCCTTACCAAATTGTCAAAGTTAATGTGACACATCCTCCAGTGCTAGAGCCTACTATCATTAGACTGTGATATTAAGAATCTCTTCACACTTTCCAATTGATGCATGTTTCCCCCTGTCCTTCCAACTGTAATAAAAGTTCTAAAATTATTCCAAATCCCACATCCATCCTCTTGAAATATAACATCATTACCATTTTTGCACATCTATCCAACATTCAACATATTTTAATGCAAACCCTACACATAGTAAACATTGTCAATGCTATATTTTCCATTAAAATTAATAGAACTAATTCCAACAATCCATTCCATTTTATCATTACCAAATCTAATAGTACCACCATCACAATCTTCAAGTTTCACAAACTTACTTTTATCACCAGTCATATGATTTGAACATCTACTATCAATAAACCAATCATCTATATTTCTTTTGACATAAAATGCATTCTCAGTGAAACCATTATATATTGAATAAATGTTAGAAAGATCGAATCTAGGTTCTTCTTTTTCAACCAAAAATAGGCAATCTTCTTGATCTGATTCATCATTTGATATACTGGCATTTTCTTTAACATAGTAGGCTTTCTTATTGAATCTTTTGAAATTCTATTTTGTTCCTTTTTCTAGACACCTAATTTCTATATGACCAATATTTCCACATCCAAAATATTTAAGAGGTAACATACTTTTATATTTTCCAATATCTTTCTTTAGCTTCCTTGTGAAATTTGCTTCCATCTCATCAAAAATTTCACTATCTGTGTCATCCTCTGTCTTTATGGCTTTAAAGACAGTTTCCATTTCCTCCTTTCTATTTCCAAATTCCCTCATCTCAAAAGTGAACAAAGTGTCAAATAACTGTTATCCCTTAAAATTCTTTGGATCATACTCTTCCTCAATTGCAGAGATCTTGTCGGTGTAACTTGTTAATCAACTGATGGAGATGATGAAGACCGAGTGATAATAGGTATACATGTTTGTAGAAATGGTTACATCAGTTTTTATTTTGTCATTGATGTCAAGAAATTGATTACTGATTTGTATTGAGTTACCATATCATAAGAAGGAGAAGTTAAATGGGTGACAAATACATATTAGACAATGATGAAGTAATGTTGGTATAGTTGTTTAGTACTATATATTTGAGGTTATCAAATTGGTACACTTGATTGGTTAAGTTAGAGATTGCAAAGAGTTTAGTTATGACTAAAAAGAGTTACTCTACTGAGCTAGAAAAAGAATGTTGGTATAGAGTTGTGTTAGTCAGTTTTAGTATCCGAGCACCGAGAATGAGTTAGGTACTGAGTGGTGAATGAAGTTAGTTATCGAGTTGCAAAGCAAATTACCAAGTACAGGATATTGATTAAGAATAATGATAAGATCAAATTTAATACAAAGCTATGATGATCTGGATGTTTTTAAGAATTAAAGGAATTTTTTTAGAAGATCTATGAGCAAGAAAATGGAACGAGAAGATCTAAGGCAAAGATTAAGTGGTCAAACCTAATTATTAGAGCTCCAATAAAAAGTTCAAGTTACAGGGTAAAATTTAATAGTTTACTGAGCTAAGATTTGTGAAGAAGATGATTGAAAGGACTTAGCACAAATGATGGAAAACCTAAGAAAGGAGATTAAGAGGAAAAAGTTTGTCTATATAAAGGATGAGAAATAAACAGAGACGATGATGCTGGCAAGTTGAATTAAGAAGCACAAGAAGCTAAAGAATAGAAGTTACCGAGCAGAGAAGCAGAAAGAGTAGACTCTATAGTCTAAGAGAAGAGACAAATGATGTATGTGATTCTAGTATTCATGTGAGCATAAAGAATCTGACCCAAGTAAAAGGTAGTTTCTATATTTACATATCAAAGTTTTACTATTGCTTATTAGCATTTGTAATAGGGAAAATCTCGTAACCGAGTGGATTTAAAAGTCCTATTTGTAAATCCTAGATGTAGGTGACATTCCAAAAGATTATTTAAAGTCCTCTAGAAAGGCCACTCCTAACAGGGTGAAGATCTTAATAGATCTGAGGTAAATCCCTTAATAGGGTCACATCTAGCAAATGTGTTTGTAATCTTTAACAGGATAAGTTCTTAACCGAGCATACTTCGAAAGGGTATATTTTTATTGTGGGTCACAATTACCACAAAGGTTTTTCTCATATTGGGTTTCCTTGTTAAATTTGGTGTTAAATGAGTTTGAATGATTTATTTGCATATTATGAGATGTATGGTTGTTTAAGTTATTAAGTTATTTGGTGAGTTGGTTATTACTGTATCCAGTTCTACCGAGTGAATCAGTGAGCTAAGTTTTAAGTATATAAGTTTGATTTTATATGATTCACCCCCCTCTCAGTGGACCAAAAATTAGTATCAGAGCTTTGGTTCTCTGAAGTGTTAAGTTTAAAAGGACTTGAGTCAAGATATAAAGATGTATAAGAGGGAAGAACCAAAGTTGAATAGGGAACATTTCTCTACATGGAAAAATAGAATGAGATTGCATGTGTTTGGTGTAGGAGAATATGGACTTCATTTTCTTGATAATGAATATGTTGCACCTACTACTGCACCTTTGACAATTAGTGAGCAAAGATAGAAGCAAGAACATACATAATTCATGATTGAGATTTCTTCTACACTTACCGACCAAGAATATGTTGAACTTGATGGATGTACTACTTAAAAAAAAATGTGGGATAAAATTATTTTGACCTATGGTGGAGATCAACACCTTGAAAAGGCAAAAGCAAAAAGTATGAGAAGTAAATTTGATTCAATGAGAATCAAAGAAGGAGAAAACATAATACAATAGAACACTAGACTTAAGGAGATTGATAATTCTATCAGAGGAGCTGGTGGAGCCATAAATGAAGAAGATGTAACAAGCAAAATGTTGAGAACCCCGCTACAAAGTTATGCTATTCGAGTATCTGATATACAAGAGTTGAGATCCATTCCTTAGATGAATGTTTCGCTTGATGTTATTATTGGTAAGATGGTTGCATTTGAGATTAATAAATTTGATAATAGTCTACTTGTTACATCTAAGAATGAGTCTAAATTTAAGGCATCTTTGAAGATTGGAAGTTCTAACGACTCTAGACCTAGTGATGGATATTTGAGCAGTGCTAGTGAGAGATTTTACAACTGTTAGAGTGGTTTGGAAGAATTATATGTTGCAGATGGAGAGAACGAGAGAGAGAGAGAGTTTGAAGGTTTGTTGGATAGAAGAATATAAGGAGGCAAAGAAAAATACCGAGGTTGTGTGATCAAAATGTGACACTTATATAAACCATTACACTTGAGAGAATCCATGAAGAGGAAGTCTCAAGAAGTGCCTTATAGCTTCCTATCCATAGCATGAAATAATCATGTAGATAATGACGATGGATCTCAGATGCACCTAATAAGAAATATCCCTGCAAGGTGCACTATAGAATGGAAGATTCAAATGATAATGCAAAGTAATATAAGATGAGATGGAAGATCTAAGCCAAAAATGATATGTAAGAAATGTAAGGAAAGTAGATCTAAACTAGATGAATTAAGATAGATGCAAGAAAGTAGATAAAAAAGCTAAATGATAATGTAATGCTTCAATAATACCAAGATACAATATGAGCCAGGATGTAAGAAGGCTTCAAGATGCAAGAACTCCAAGATCTCCAAAGGGGCAAGATGCAAGAGCTCCAACAACTATCTTCTCCAATTTTTTCTATTATCCAAGAATGAGGAGAGAGCTTCCTTTTATAGGAGATTAGAAATGAGCGGTCGGTCAAGATTAAGAGGAAAAAAGAAATGATCAATGGTCGATATTAAATATTGAGTGATCCATGTGCTCATATCTTCAAGAAGCAAAATCAAAGGCTAAGATTAAGAGGCAAAACAATGAGTGGTTGAGATAAAGTGGCAAAAACCTTTTTCAAAAGAATTCATCTCATTGAAAATTTTACTTTCTTATTATTATTTATTAGTTTCTTATTTTATGTGCACTTAGGATAAAGGGTTTTTTATTATTTAATTAAAAGATTTTTTGTTTAATTAAAAGTGAGTATGCTCTTTTAATTAAATAAAGCTTAGGATAAAGTGGTCAAACTTTAGGATATAAATAAAATAAATGGTTAAGTGGTGATTTGATCAAGAAAATAAGAGATTAAATAAATATAAAAAATTGATTAAGAACAAGATGTAGTATAGTATTCAAATTTTAATGTTTAGAAAAGGGATCATAATCTACTAGACTATTTTTGGGTGATTACATTTGCCCCTCTTTGACTAATGTGTGAGTGATCTGGGAACATATTAGGTCAAAGAAAGATGATGTCAAGGTAACTGATAAAGATATGACTCTGAACTTGATCAAATGAAGTACAGTAGGGAAACTAATCCTGAACTTGATCGAACAAGAACTGGCAAAGATAACAACATTCCAATGCACAGTAAGCAAAACTGAACATTGAAAAAGAGATTGAAAGACAAGATAAGAAGATGCCAAAATAAATTTGCATCTTTGAAAGATAGGTTATTCTTGCCCCCTTAGGATCAAAATCAAAATGAGGTAGAGGAGATGTAGAAATGAGATAGATTTGATCAAATACATATAAGATAGGGTCCAAGATGATTGATGATTGATTAAGACTGATTAGAGAAGCATTTGCACCAAGTCTAACCACTAAGCGATGAGAATTTTCCCTAGTTTGAATAAGGTTGACCAGAAAGCTATAACATTAGCATTAGGTCAAAGCAAGCGCTTTATGAAGAAAAATGATCATTTTTTGCCTCAAAGGGTGAAAAGATAAGCCTTAGAAGAACAAAAGAATGAAATCAAATTTTGGTTTTTGATCTCGAAAAAGAATCAAGGATGCCAATAAAAAATGATCAAAGTGTCTGATAATGATAAGACGAAGACCCTCTCCTCACCTAATGCAAGATGCAAAAAATAAAAGTAAGATGCAATGCAAATATTAAGATGAAAGCTAGCATAAAAAATGCAAGTAAAATGTGCAGGGATCTTACTCGGTCCTTATTTTCATCATTGAGCCTTATTACTTTGGACATTGCAAGATCATACAATCGTCAATAGTCCAAGCACAACTATGATGATATGAATATGATCTATATTAGATATAATGTAGGAAACATACCTAAGCACCGAGGCATAAGGGCCAAGATGACCTGAAAATTGTTTCCAAGTTAATGTTACAAGTACTCATAAGCATCAAGGCATAAGAGTCCAGGATGACCTGAATGGTTTGTGCATAAGAAAAAAGAATGTAATAGTTAAGGATATAGCTCTAGATCTCTCCAGTGTCCAAGGAAAAGCAAGAGATACCCAGGATCACCAAAGTGATACCCACAGGTAGACATCAAAGAAAACATGCCCCATATCTTTAGTTCTCTAGTCATAACATCATAGAGAGACTAAGGAAGGAACATTCAGTGAAAATCATTAATTAGTCAGCACACAAAGAAAATAAGTCATAACATGTCTTAGTCATTTCAATTTAAGTGCGGTGTGAAAATGAAAAAGAATAATCACTAACTCACTAGGACTCATGCTCGTAGGTGAGAAATATCACACAATCCTAGGCTGCAGACAAAGCATCAACTCAAGGTAGCATATCTGATAAGTGTTAAGAAACACTCGATGTCAAAGGAAGTGTTGAGAAACACTATTTGGGGTGATCCATTAAGAAACACCATCACACACCAAAGGAGGATACAATTTATGCCCCCTATCCCTAGACAAAGATCAATCTTAGACCAAGGAGATTTTAGATGGAAGTTAAAAGGGTTTGAAGTGCAAAGCAACAAGATGATAGACATAAGTGCATGGGTTTCATGTTGTACCTATTTCCAAGTTTTTATTGTTGTAAATGAGTTGAGTAACTGAGAGGGGAGGGGTGAATCAGTTATCACAAAAAAAATCCAAGTTCCTTAGATGTCTTGAACAAACTTATCACTCTGCTCGGTTAATAAAAGATATTCTGCTGTTACTCGGTTAACAAAGCAATCTTAAGATATTGAATGTAATTAACCTTTAGTAATTAAGTGCATAAACATAAAGCATAAATAAAATAAAATGTACACAGATGACACCAAGATTTAACATGGAAACCCAATTTGGGAAAACCACCAATTGCAACTAGTTACTATTTTTCACTCTTCTGAAGTGAGCCCTATTAGGAGCCAACCCTGTTAAAGGTTAAAAAACACACTGTTAGGTGTGACCTTGTTAGAGGATTTAATCACCCTGTTAGGAGTGGCCTTGTTAGAGGTCTTCAAACAATTCAATGTAGAAATTACACCTTGTGAGAGGATTTATGAAAGACTGTTAAGTCTACTCTATTAAGAGATTTGGATCACTGCTAAAATTGTTAGAGTAACAATGAGTTGACCTTATTGAAGAAGCAACTAAATTTGCAGATTCAGATATTTGTTCTGGCTTTAACTAGATCCTAACTGATCAAATATTCTTTTGCACCTCAGTCTGGATATTCTGTCCTTAATTAGAATTCCTTCTTACTTCACCTTCACTCTTCATATCAAAACTCTATCACATATTCAATCCAAACTTGACCTTGCATATATATGATAGGCCTTGTCAGGTTGGCTTGAATACCCTTCCAAATAAATAATAAAACTCAAATCTGTCGGCTGCCATTATCTAATTAAATATAAAGTGTAAACTACTGTAAGTCGGCTAACATTGAATGCATAACTCGGTTAACACTATAATCCTTTGATGCCCGATTGTTACTCGGCTGAAACTAAAATTACTGTATTGCCTGAGTGAACTCGGTTAATATTGCAAATCACTTGGCTAATACTAGAGTCTTCTTCAATGCCCGAAAAAGTTTGGCATACACTAAATGTGCTCAGTTAGGTTTAGACATTTGTGTAACATCACTATATTTGTGTATATATCAATGACAATACACAATGGAATAATTGTATTCAACAATCTCCCTCTTTGGCATTGATGGAAATACAACATGTCATTATACAAAGAATTTTAGAGCAACATAAACAAGAATAAAATGTTTAATGTCCTTAGTTTCATTTTGATTCTCATCCAGAAAATTCCCTCTATCTTCACAATCATTGATATATAGATTTCTCCCTCTTACATCAATCTCTATCTCTGATAAATTTCTCCCTCTGATATACTGATTTCTTTGGCATGACATCAATAATATCTCCCTCTTTGACATCCAATGCCAAAGAATCCATCTAATGAAGTTGTAATGTACCTGATGTACTGATTCATATGTAATAAGCTCTGACAATCTGCATCAACTTGTTAGATCTTCACTGTAGCTCGGTTGATGCATCACTAATCTATTCTTTAGTGAGCCAAAATTAGGAGAATCACCCCTAGCTTTCCTCTAAGATACAAGAATGCATCCTTAGGTAAAGGTTTTGTGAATATGTTTGAAATTTGTTCTTTAGTATTCACATATTCCAACCTTACTTCCTTGTCCTGAACCAATTCTCTCAAGATATGATACTTTATTGCAATATGCTTAGTCTTAGTATGCATCACAGGGTTCTTTGAAATTTTAATAGCACCAGTGATGTCACAGTAGATAATAATGGGTTCTTTTATTTCCTCCTTCATACCTGACAACAACTGTTTGAACCATATGATATTTGAATAATTCACTGCTGCAACAACATACTCTACCTCTGTTGCAGACTGAGAAATGCAATTCTATTTCTTGCTAGTCCAAGAGACTAACCTCTTTCCAAGAAAGAACGCTCCACCACTGGTGCTCTTTTTTTCATCAACACTTCCCACCCAATCAACATCAATAAAAGTCTTCAAATCAAAGTTTCCTCCTTTCTTATACCATAATCCATAATCTTTAGTTCCCTTAAGATATCTCAAAATCCTTTTGATAGCCATCAAATGATTCTCTATAGGATTAGCTAAAAACCTTGCAACAATACCAACTCCTAATGCAATATCAGGCCTAGTGTGAACAACATATTGTAGTTTACCAATAATGGATTTGTAGGTAGTCTGATTTACCTCCTTTGAATCATCATCCTTAGACAACTTATATCCAGTAGACATAGGTGTCCCAACTGGTCTGGAATCTTCCATTCCAAATTTCTTCAGTATCTCTTTGATGTATTTAGACTGAGTAATGTAGTTACCACCCTTCATCGAATGAACTTGTAAACCAATAAAGAATTTGATTTCTCCAAACATAGACATCTCAAATTCCTTACTCATTTCTTCAGAGAATTCTTTGCATAAATCATCATATCCAATGAATAGTTTATCATAAACAAATATCTCTGCTAATAGTATCTTGTTCTGAGGTCCTTCTTTGATGTACAAGCTAATATTATCATTAGCTCTATGAAATCCAATACTTACTAGGTAACCATGCAGTCTTTCATACCAAGCTCTAGGATCTTGCTTCAGTCCATAAAAAGATTTGTGCAATTTGCAAACCATATTATTTTTGTTAGGATCAACAAAACCTTCAGTTTTCTCAATATAAACTTCCTCTTCCAGAATTCCATTCAAGAGTGCAAATTTTACATCCGTTTGGTATAGCTTGAATCCTTTATGTGCTACATATGCCAGAAGAGCTCTGACTCCTTCAAGTCTTGCAATAGGATAAAAAGTTTTTCCATAATCAATACCCTCTTCTTGAGCATATCCTTTACACACTAATCTTGCCTTATTTCTAGAAACTTCCCCTTTTTCATTCAACTTGTTTCTAAAAACCCACTTAGTACCAATCACATTCTTGTCTTTTGGTTTAGGCACAAGAGTCCAGGTCTTGTTCTTTTCTATATGCTCAATCTCTCCATTCATGGCTTCTATCCAACTTTCATCATTAAAATCATCTTTAATGGATCTAGGTTCAATTTCACTAAGAAAACAAGTACCTTTAAGTTTGTTCCTTGTCATTATACCTTCTGTCTAATCTCTAATTATTTGCTCAGGTGCATGATGCCTTTTGATAGATCTCAAGAGTGGTTACCATCAAATAAGAATCAGAGGTAGAGATGAATAGAAGACACATTCAAAACCATAGAAGGCCTCTATGAATGGCTTGTAATGACTTTTGGTCCCTCAAATGCTCCAAGCACTTTTATGAGATTAATGAATGAAGTCTTGAAGCCTTTTCTTAACAAATTTGTTGTTGTATACCTTGATGACATTTTGATCTTTAGTAGGAGCAGAGAAGAGCACCTCAAGCATTTGGACACGGTGATGAGAAAACTCCATGAGGAACATTTGAAGATAAATATAGAGAAGTGTGTATTCCTTCAAGAAGAACTTGTGTTCTTAGGTTTTGTGATCTCCAAGAATAGTCTCAAGATGGACCTTTCCAAGGTTATATCCATCCTCAATTGGCCACCTCCTAATACTCCTTCAGAGGTAAAGAGTTTCCATGGTTTATGTAGCTTTTATAGAAAATTCATCACAAAATTTAGTGGCATATGTGCTCCCATTATCAACACCATTAAAGGTGGAAGAAAATGCATATTTTCATGGACTAATGAAGCTATTGAGTCCTTTAAGTTGTTGAAGAAAAAAATTGTAGAGCAACCTATCTTAGTCCTATCAGATTTCCACAAAGTATTTACAGTGGAATGTGATGCAAGTAATAAAGCCATTGGGGGAGTCTTGAGCCAAGAAGGGAGGCCAATTGCCTTTTTCAGTGAGAAGCTTAATGAAGCTAAGGAAAAATACTCCACTTATGATCTTTAAATGTATGAAATGGTCCAATAACTTAGGAAATGGAGGCATTATTTATTTCCCAAGGAATTTGTAGTCTTTACTAATATCCATGCACTTAGCTTTCTGAATAT
The DNA here is from genome assembly GCA_018584345.1 of Thuja plicata. NCBI lineage: Eukaryota > Viridiplantae > Streptophyta > Pinopsida > Cupressales > Cupressaceae > Thuja > Thuja plicata. Next base: position 1,044,638 of record MU225313.1, read on the forward strand.
GCAGGAGAAACTTAATCATAGACATGTGAAATGGATGGAGTTCTTACAGTCATATACATCTTCTATCAAGCATAAGAAAGGGATTTTAAACAAATTTGATTATGATCTTAGTAGGAGACACCTAACTAACCAAACCATTCAGTTGGAGAGTGTTTGAGTTCATGCCATGAAGGATATGTATGTTATGGATGAAGATTTCAAAGAGGCTTATTAGATTTGCACTGAGATTATAGACAGATACCACACTGATTTCTTAGAGTTTATTTTGAAAGATGGTCTTCTTTTCAAGGGTATCTCATTGTGTGTCCCAAAAGGATCCATGAGGGAGAACATTATTAAGGAAAAGCACTATGGAAGCCTAGCTGGTCACTTTGGGGTGGATAAAACATTGGAGCTGGTTAGAAGGTTCTACCACTGGCCCAAATTGCAGATAGATGTTAGGAGTTTTGTGGAGAGTTGTTCAGTTTGCCAAAAAGCCAAAGGATAGAACTCCAATGTAGGGTTATACACTCCTTTAACCATACCTTCAAAACCTTGGGATTCAGTAAGTATGGACTTTGTCCTAGGTCTTTCAAAGACCAAGTTTGGATTTGATAGCATTTATGTTGTAGTTGACAGATTTTCAAAGATGGCATACTTCATCCCTTGTAGAATAAATCATGATGCATCTCACATAGCAAGATTGTTCTTTAGAGAAGTTGTAAGAATTCATGGACTACCACTGTCAATAATGTCAGATAGGGATCCTAAGTTTTTAGGCCATTTTTGGAGAACACTATGGAGAAAGTTAGGAACAAATGTTTCTCTATCATCTGCATATCACCCACAGTCTGATGGGTAGACAAAAGTCATAAATAGGTCCCTTGGCAACCTTTTAAGATGTCTCACACAAGAACATGGAGCCAGTTGAGATATTATTATAGAACAAGCATAATTCTCATTCAATGATTCAGTCAATAGGAGTACTGGTCTAACTCCATTTCAAATTGTATATGGCACTCACCCTAGAGGGATATTTGAACTTAGAGATGTACAAGACATGGACAAAAGAAGTGCACTAGCAGAGGAATTTTCTGAAGTAATGAAGAACATCCATGACCAAGTGCAGACCAAACTGCAACATACCACTGAGAAATACAAAGCATAGGATGAAAAAAAGAGGAGAGACTTACAGTTCAAAGTGGGAGATTTGGTGATGATTCACCTCAAGAAGGAGAGACTACCCAAAGACAAATACACAAAGCTTATGATAAAAAATCTTGGCCCCTTCAAGATTCTGAAGAAATGTGGCAACAATGCCTATAAGATTAATCTACCTTCTAACATTGTCTTATCACCTATTTTCAATGTTGCATATATCTATGCTTACAAAGGTGATGTTAGTCTTGATGATCTTGCAGGTAATCCAGAGCCTCCTACACTCCAACCACTCAAGGACATGCCCCAAACAACTCCTCTTGATATTGAAAGCATCCTAGATAAGAGAGTGAAAAATAAAAATAGGAGAGACACTTACTATGAGTACTTAGTCAAATGGAAAACCCAACCCATTGAAGATGCTACCTGGATGACCCGTGAAGACATTCAAAAGATAGGCTATCCACTTGAAGACCTCCAACTCAAGAGACTTGAGTTACTTTTTCCATGGGGAGTATGGTGCAGGACACCTCCTGAAGTTCCTATTTTTATGCTTAAGTGTTTGTAGTAAGGTGAATCCTTTGGATCACCCTAGTGTGTGCACGTGTGGTTCTATTATGTAAGGTGAAGGCCCCTAAGGTAAGTTATAAACCTATGGGTTCCTGAAACCATGTTAGACCATGTTAGTCCCTTTTAGTGATTTTTGAGTTTAATTAGAAGGTTGTGTTTTAAGACCTTAGAATAGGATCTTGTCATATTTTGGATCTCTCCCACACCCTTAGAGGTTGGTAAGGTTGGCATTTTCTCAAATTAGCAATTTTGTCAAGTTTTGCCAAAAACTTGTCTTTTTGCAAAATGTTGCATGAGAAACTTGTTGGTAAGTAATAAATTTTGTGTAAATTTGATTTACTTTTTGGTTATAATTTATGGAAACACATCTAGGTTTCATATCGATTCCAGTAAAGATAAGTTTTGATGATTCAAAAATTGACTAAGTGTAGAAGCAGAGATACATAAGTGTTTTGGATGTCAAAGATCGAGATTGATGATTTAGGGCAAGGGAGCTTAGAGGCAGATAGAATGGAATATGTATGACCCCCACCTAAGATCAATTTGGTTTTGGTGGAGTCTATGGTGAGTTAGAAAGAATTGAAGACAGACAGACTGCAACAGAACAACGAAACAAAGCAGTTTGAGAGTAGCGAAGATTGAGGGAGTATGGCTTGGACTCCACACAATCGAAGTTGTATTTTGGTTTTTGACAACCTCCACGTTGACTACGCAAGAGCGTCGGCTATGAATTTGGTATTTAATATATTAAATATATTTTGTATTGAAGGCCAACTTTGTAATATTTGTAATATTCATATTAAGAGCCGACTTTATGAAGTTGTAAGATATATATGTAAGATCTTTTTGGTAAAGATTGATGTGTTGTTAGTTGGACAGTTGGATGAGTTGTTAAGTGAATAGCAAAGAAGAGAATGATAGAGATCATTGAAGAACAATAAATGAACTATCTAAGCACTAGTGTTGCTTATTTTTGTTCATGAATGAGAACACTTTGTAACCTGAATTATATTGTAAGAGCTATAAGCTCAGTTGGCCCCTAACAAGGTGTTGTGAACCTTTAACAGGGTTGTAATTCCTTTAACAAGGAAATGTGCTATGTAATATTCAGCTCCTAACATGGCTAGGTCTCCTTATAGGGACATTATACTTTAGTACATTCTTTTGGGTACCATCCCCACCGGGGTTTTCCCTTGGCTAGGGTTTCCTTGAAAACAAAATATAGTGTTATGAGTACTGTGTCATTTGCTTATGTTCTTTTCTTTACTGCAAGTTTATGGTTAATATTTAAATGGTTGAAGAATTTAATTAAGTGCTCTAATACTGATTCACCCCCCTCTTAGTATTATCCAATCCTAACAATTGGTATCAGAGCTTTTGGCCCTTGGAGAGAAAGTCTAATAGCTTGAGGGAGATCATAATGGATTTGGACAGTTTGCAAGAAAAATTTGATGCTACACTTGAAGACCTTGACAAAGCAAAAGCAGAAAATGGAGAGTTGAGATTCAACATGCAAAGAGCTGAGAAATTCATAAAGAAACTCAAAGAACAACTTGAGCTTTCCAGAAATAAAAGACAATATCTTGTGGTTCAGATAAAAGAGGATTCAGATGAAGATAGTTCAGATCAAGTGAAGCAACTAAAAGAAGAGAATAAAACTTTGAAACTTGAAAATGAGACTATGGATAAAGAAATGTAGGTACATAAGGATGCTAAGAAGAAAGTTGAAGAATCTTTAAACAGTGCATTAGATCAAATGAAGAATGAGGTTGACAACTACAAGAACAAGTATTTGGAAATGGAAAAATACAATCAAATTATTAAAGGTGAACTTGTTGAAGCAAAGAAACACATTGAGAAACTTCACACCAACAATGATTTGATTAATGAACAGAGAGACAAACATAAACCTAAAGGTTATATGACTGGTATTGGCTTCAATGAAGCTGAATATTCAAAGAATCAGGAAAAGAAATTCAAGAAGAATATTGATGCTGAGAAACCTTCTATTGAAGAACATAAAGAGCAAATCAGACCCTTCAGAGGTAGATGTTTTGGCTACAACAGATTTGGACACATAAAGAGAGACTGCAGAGGTAATGCCCCTTTTAGAAATTTTTCTGGCTATTGTTTTAACTATAATGGATATGGGCACAAGAAAGCAGACTGCATAAAACCTAATAAATCAGGATATAGACAAGACAATGGAAGAGAATCTACAGTGAAACCTACATGCTACAAATCTAATAACATTGGACACATTGCGAAGTACCATTAGCTACAAGTTAATCAGGAAAGAAGACCTCCTATATGTTATAAATGCAATAATCTAGGACATATAGAAAAATTTTGTAGGTATAATGGATCAGACAATAGAAGAGTACCACCTCCTATGAATTCATAGAAGAATGGAAATGATATTGGTAAGAGTGTTGCAGATTTGAAGAGTGATCTTGAAAGTTGTTTTAAGAAGGCAGAAGATAGAAATAGTGGTAAGACATGGAAGATCAAAGAAACAAGTGAGACATCAATTCAAGGAGAGTTAGTAGAGGCTACTGGATCTTCGCCTGATGGTAGCAAAACATAATCGACCTAATTGGCCGATCAGGCCTTAGGGGGAGCATTGGATATAGATATTAGAATATATCCTACCTCATAATTCATGGATTGAGAATGAGCGAGCTTGGGTATAAGCTTGGTTGACATCATGAAATATACATATAAGAGCGCAACATCAACCGACACATATATTTTGTTCATGAGATCTAATAGCCGATTGGATAGTTTTAAGTAAAAGTGAAATTCATGACTTAAACTTGTATAAAGCACCACTTGATGACCTATCTCTTTATCATTTGACGAAGAGTGAGCTAAGGAGATCAGAGAGTAGAGAAATTCAGACTATTATGCTTTGGCCATGCATGATCGATTGAAGGATAAACTCAGAATTTAGCGGAAGAAAGGTATTTACATCATCTAGCCATGGATGAACCTATTATTTTTTATGTTACAGATCAACCTAGGTATAAATTTAAGAAACACCTGTTCAAGTCATGTGAAGAGGATCTAGAGGGAGCATTTTCCCAAACCTCCTATGGCGTATTACATGTAGAAGATATTAGGGATTACATACATTGTAAGTATGATATACTGAGAATTGATGATATATCAACTGAGATGGAGTATATGACTGATAATGGAGTCATGAGAGAAGAACACAAACACATTAATCAGCTAAGCATAATGAAAATTATGTACTTATGCAAATTTGCTGAAGATGAATGGTTCAAGATACTATTAAGTAGGGTTCATGATCAGTTTGTTTGGATAGGTGATCAACCTGTGAATATTTGTAGTGACCTAATCCATGAAATCACTGTATTGGACAACACTAGAGTCATTCCTATTGTGGAGAAACATGTAAAGAAAAATTTTAAACCCTAACTCATTCCAAATGGGACAGACGGGCAATGAAAGTAAATGACATCTTTCAACAATATGTAAGATTGATTGCTATGATACTTGGGTACAAGTTCTACTATAGTAGCAGACCTAACTTATTATCTACTGGGGTAATCATGATGACATGGAGAATGGTAAAGGAAAATGTAAAATATAATCTATGTGAAGTTGTGGCACCTCAATTCCTTGAGAATGTGAAGCTAGTGAAGAAGGATAAAACTAAGACCTTCAGATTTGGTTCATTGCTGATGCATATGTTTATTCACATTGAGCACAAATTTCCTAGCTTACATCCTAGTGGTTGGAAATCTGGAATACCTACTGGCATTTTAATTTCACAGAGCTACAAGAGATAAAATTCTACTTGGGTTGATGGAGAATTGTTTGCTACGATCAAGATCCTAAAAAGATAGATGAAAACTAGATACATGATACATGAAAACATTGTTGAAAAATATAAAGATACAATCTGTTTCATGGTTGAAACTGATTGTGTATGTTTTGAAGTAGTCATACCCAGAAAGAAATGGTGTTATCCCATGGGTTGTGAAGTAAGTTCTGAGGTACTTACCATGCAAGTAGAACATGTCCTTGCATCAAAAATTGATACAACAGAGGAAAGATGGGGAACATATGAGGAAAAGTCAGTAAAGGTGAGAGAAGAAAAGACTAGAGGTCTGAGGAAGAGAAAGATTGAGAATGTTGTACATGAATGCGGAGTAAAAGCTGGGTTGACAGAAGAAGAACTAAAAGAAGTCAAATGAAGATGACAGAAAGATCTCTTAGACCTAAAGTGGAAGTATTGCAGCCCCTCCCACTCATGAGGTAGTTATGGTAGATATTCCACCATCTCCTCAATAGAAAAAAACACAAGCATAAAAAACTACTTCTAGAGTTACTAGATCAAGCATGCAAACATCACCTAAAGAGAAGAGCACAGTAGGATAAGAGAAGAAAGTAGAAAAACACATATGGAAACCTGACCTGAAGATGCTAGAGAAGAGAGCATTAGAACAAGGAAAATTGGTCACAATTGATAAATACTATAACAGGTATGAAGAAGTAGACAAGCTTAAGATTGAGGACATTGTGATTGAAAACTTACTTACTTTCAAGAAAACACTTTTAGAAATTGAAGGAAGTATACCTATAGACTTATATGGGAGATTGGAGATAAGAAAACATGTAGCACAAATTGAAGATGATACAATCAGGAACCAAGAAATTGATAACATGCTGCCTATGATATCAGTACAAGAAAGAGACATAATATACAAGGAATTAAAACCTCTATTAAGGACCAAGGTGAGATTATATAAAATCATGGCGAGAAAGTATGATGAAGTCACTGAGGAAACTTAGAAGGCACTAGAGAAGATACTGATGAATACTACTTCTAACAAGCCCTCACCTCCTAAGACCACTTCGCCCACACAATTGGGAATGGGTGAAAGTTCAAAAGCAACAGAGACATCTGCTGAGAAGAGCGAAGTAGATCCACCACCAGATTTCTATGTTTCTAGTGTAGCAGTAGCTCTTGACACCTCTCAAGATGAAAAGGACCCTTTTTCAGGGAATATGGATACTTCTATAGAAGATGAGGTTGAAAACAAAGATGAATAAGGATAGAAGAAGGAAGAAGACCATAAGAAGGAAGAGGAACAAAAGAAGGAAGAGGAAAAAAAGAAGGAAGAAGAGAAGAGGAAGGAAGAAGTATAAAAAATAGATCAACAAGTGGATGAAAAGAAATATGTAAACACATCATCCATTTCATTGTTGGCAAGCATTGATGTAAATGTTGACAACATGGATGAAGTTGAATTAGTAAAATTGGCATTTACTGCTTTGAACAAAGCCAAGGAAAGATCATAATAGAAAGGAGACAAGAAGGCCAAAGTAATTACAAGAGAAATTGATAAGGTAAACAAATTGCTTCTAGTACCTATTGTTTTCTAGAACAAAGATGACATTGAAAATCTGAAAATTACACTTGATGAATTTGATGGGCACTATGAGAATTTATTGAAGATTGTAGAGGAGAAAGCAGAGAAGACATACTCAGAGACGAAGTTAATAGCAGTTTGCAAGTATATCACATGGGACTTAGGCATTGTGAAAAATTTCTTGACAAATGCAAGGAGTTGCATTGGACATGGGAGAAAATTGTTTAGTTATTGCATGAATCCAATAAGGCATGTTCAGAATGTAGAAGACATTATTACCAAAGAGAGGGCAACTCTGAACAGTATGATGGACAGTTGTGAAACATCTTCACAATCCAAAACAAAGTTAGACAAAGAATTCACAAGGATTTTGGCTAAACTTAGTGTATTAGATAATGAGAAAGGGAGAGTATTGTCAAGATTCAATTTGGTGAAGAGCTTTATCACTCCCAAGATATCCATACTTGAGTTTTATCTCTCAGACTTGGAGAAAGTAAAAGACTAATTGAATAAATCTATGCCCACAAAATTGAAAGAAGCTGAGACCACATCATTTGCACTGAATGGCTTAATTCACATTAGCCAAATATTGTTCAAAACATGGACCGCAGAAGTGAAGATCTTGGAAGATTCCTTTTAGGATATTCTGAAACTGGTGAGCAAGCACTAAAACCTATTGTTTTATATGCACCTTTGTCATTGTTGTCAAAGGGGGAGAAGAGAAGAAAAAAATATAAATATATATAATAAAAAATTATATAGGAGAAGAAAAGAAAAGAGAAAAGAAAAGGAAAGGAAGATTATAGAGGAGACAGATTTGTTGGAACATTTTTTTTTTGTTAAGTGTTTCCATCAATGCCAAAGGGAGATATTGTTGGAAAGTAATCAATTTTTTGTAAATGTGATTTAATTTTTGGTTGTCTTTTATGGAAACACATCCGGGTTTTAGATTGATTCTAGTAAAGATAAGTTTTGATGATTCAGAAATCGACTAAGTGTAGAAGCAGAGATACATAAGTGTTTTGGATGTCAAAGATCGAGATCAATGATTTAGGGAAAGAGAGCTTAGAGGAAGATAGTATGGGATATGTATGACCTCCACCTAAGATTGATTTGGTTTTGGTTGAGTCTACAATGAGTTAGAAATAATTGAAGATAGACATACTGCAACAGAAGAATGAAACAAAGTAGTTTGACAGTAGCAAAGATTGAGGGTTTATGGCTTGGAATCCAAAAAATCAAAGTTGTATTTTGGTTGTTGATAACCTCCACAATTACTATGCAAGAGCTCCAACTATGCATATGGTATTTACTATATTAAATGTATTTTGTATTGAAGATCGACTTTGTAATATTTGTAATATTTATATTGAGAGCTGACTTTGTAAAGTTGTGAGATATATATGTAAGATATTATTGGTAAAGATTGATGTGTTGTTAGTTGGATAGTTGGATGAGTTGTTAAGAGAATAGAAGAGTAGAGAATGAAAGAGATAATGAAGAACAATAAAGGAACTATCTAAGCACCAGTTTTTCTTGTTTTTGTTCATGACCGAGAATACTTTGTAACCTAAATTATATTATAAGAGCTGTAAGCTCAGTTGGCCCCTAACAGGGTGTTGTGAACCTTTAACAGGGTTGCAATTCCTTTAACAAGGAAATGTGTTATGTAATATTCATCTCCTAATAGGGCTAGGTCTCCTTACAAAGACATTATGCTTTAGTACATGCTTGTGGGTACCATCCCCACCGGGGTTTTCCCTCAGCCAGGGTTTCCTCGAAAACAAAATATGGTGTCATGAGTACTATGTCATTTTCTTATGTTCTTTTCTTTACTGAAAGTTTATGGTTAATATTTAAATGGTTGAAGAATTTAATTAAGTGTTATAATACTGATTCACCCCCCCTCTCAGTATTATCCAATCCTAACACAACTTTTTAAAAATGTTGCTCGAAGAATGAAAACTCAACTGTAACTGACCACACCAACTTCTTGAAGCATCTATAATGCCAAGATGATGGTATTAGATATTCTCATGCATTATAGGAAGGTTAGAGTTTACTGTGTATGAAGCTTGATGTTCATAGAAGGAAATAGAAGAGTTTTCTGAGTCATTTAGACAGTGTATGACCTGGTACAGATTCATCTTATGGATCCACTTGAAAAAATTTGTGATGCTTTGACTTACTTCAACATTCCAGTTCTTTTGATTTTTTTTTTGAAGTTTCATAAAAGTTAGAGATTTTACTTGCTCACTGTCTGAGAAACCAAGGTTTACTGGGCCTGCTCCAAAGATGTGATCCTAACTTGGGATTGAACCAATAGATCTGCTTGGCCACTTGGGGAATACAAGTTAGGATCATGATCTTTAAGATTCCCAAGGTTCAGAGGTTCAGTGTTAGTTCTATGTATTCTGAGACAAAGCCCTAGGCTAATTATCTCTATGTAATTAGCCTGGTTCTTTAGTACAGTCACATGCATGTGAAATATATGATTGGGAGTATCAAAATAAGGGTTGTTCTAGACTATTTTGGGGTAGAGGAAGCCATCTAAACCCTTGTATTAATTCTTTGAACCCACCTTATACCGCTTGTTTAGTAATCCAAGCCTAACCTAGCTAATTAGGTCTGTGAGCTTTGTAAGAGTTTAGTGGTGCAAGAGTCGAGTGAAGTGCTAAGACTTTGGGAGATTTAAAAACTCCATAAAGTGTGTCCAGAAACCTAATTAGATTAGTTAGATCCTTCTATAGTTGAAAGTTATGTTTGAAAAACCCTCTGGATAGGGCTACAAGGAATTCAAGGCCATTAGTGTTTGACCATCCTTGGGTCTAGAAGACTGAATCCACTAGTGTATTCTCTACCTTTGGGGTCTAAAAAAAGCCTTCCATCACCTAGGTTTGTTGGTTTAAGCCTCTAGTTAATTTTTCCACATCTTTAGTTTGGTTTAGGGAAAGTGTCCCTAAAGGATATATTGCTTCGAATTGGATCTTAGCTTGGAGGGCTAAGTTGTGATAGAATAAGTGAGTTGGCCTCTTAGGCAAGTCAATACACACCATAGGAAGACATTGGTGGAATTAGGGTGTCTGGATTGGGAGTTTGAATTGATAACAAGAAGTGGGAGCCCATCTAGGTCTTCTTACGCTGCACTCTGCATCAATATCAAATCATGTAGATGACAACTACATTTTTAGCTTGTTTCCAGAGTAGGGAGCATAAAATTTTGTTTTTGACATAGGCAAGCTGAATTAGAAATTTTGTTGATGGCTTTGGGCCATCAAGTCTGGTTTGAATCCTTCAAATTAGGGCCATAAAGAGGCAGAGATACTATGACTCTGCTAGACAGATAGGATGTATATTTGTACATATTCCTATGTTTTTGGGTTTTTTTTCCTTGGCATGCGTCCCGGAGTGCTGGATTCTAGTTTTGATCTTGCAATTAACCTTCCTCAACTAGAGCCACTGTTAGGATTGCAAATTTCCAATTTCCATGGTGCTTATCCTACCTTTTTTATGCTATGTCTGAGCTTGGTTCTTAAGCCCTAATTTCCTTTTTTTCCAACCCTTAGTTTTTCTTTTGCTCAAAACCCTAAGTCTCTCATGCCTTTTATTTTCTTGTGTTACTTTTTGGAAGCCACTTAAGTCATTTTAACCCATGTGCCTTAAGTCGTCATGCGGGGGACCATTCCTTTTATGTCTTAATTCCTAGTGGAGCTTGTGTTTTTAAATATTTCCTAAGTCTAAAGTCCCCATGATATTTCATGCTTTTTAGATCTCAAGCAGTTTATTTTTAATCGAACGACAGACATAATTCCTTGATCGAAAGATACCTGAAGTTTAGCCATCAAGGAATCACCCCTAAGCACCAAGTCTCCATCTAGAGATTGTAGGGCCGATGTCTTCAAAGGTCAAGTGAGATAAAATTTGGTAAAATCAAAGATGATCTAATGGTGGATGCATTTTTGTGAATGAAAGATGTGAGGATATTTATAATCAAGGCATCACACCTGTGCAACATGTGGCTAGTGGCGGTACCTGGTCAAAGCTAAAGGGAAGTTAAATGTAGGACATATTTTTTTTGATCCAATGATGGGTGTAATGCCTTGATCAAAAGATGTAGCCAGTTTACTCTTCAAGGGTTCATGCCTAAGCGACAAGTGTCCATCTTGAGATTGTGGGGTCAACATTTTCAAAGGTAAGGGCGAAGATATTGTTCAATTAGATGTTCTTTCATCCATCAGTTGGCACGATTCCTTAATCAAAATATGCCTATTATTTATTCATCACAGAATCACGCCTATTCAACATGTATCCTTTGAAATTGTGGGTCCAGAGGCTTTGAAAAGAGGTAAAGTATGGTCAGATCAGATTTAATCCAACGGTTGGCATGATTCCTTAATCAAAATATGCAGGGAGGATATTCTTCAAGGCATCATTCCTGTTTGACATGTATCCACTTAGATTGTGGGTCTGGGTTTTCAAATAATGATAAAGGTAAAGAAGATCTAGTTAAATCCGACCGTAGGCGTGATACCTTGATCACGAGTTGCACGATGGATAGTCTTTGCACGATCACGCCTGAGTGAGACCTGTCCATGTTGGTCAGTGCAGGTAAAGAAGGATAAAGAATTTCCAAGGCCAATAATGTAGTTCCATGTGGATGTTTGAGGAGTCATTGATTGGGCTTAAGTGTTTTATTTTCTTGGGCTTGCGGGTGTTTTCAAGGATGATCGACGACTGTGTTTTAAAGATGGGTATAAAGTTCAATCTGGGTTGTTGATCATGACTTCTGCGCTAGGGCTAACTGTTAAAATAGGTATTCAAAATTTTCAATATTTTCTATAGGGTTTTGAAGTGGCGGCTCTGCGTTTCATGCTGCAGGGAGTAGATGGATAAAATTGATCCTCTAGGTTGCATTTATGAAGTTGTGGGGTACCAAAGGGTGTAAATTTGATGGCTCAAACTACATTTATGTTGAGAAGTGATGGTTTTAGGTTTCTTATCAGATTTTCAAATATTTTATAACCCTAGGGGACTATTTCCCAATATCCTAAGGTGATTGGCGGCTACAAATCAGATTGTACACAGAATGGAGTGAAGAAAAACTTTCTACTTGGTGAAGGCAGAGAAGTTTGGTGGTTGTAAGGAGTTATTTATTTTAGTGTCTTGTAGTAACTTGGTTGTTGGATCTTGACCTAAATGATTTGAGGCTTGTTCCAATCGTTGTTCTATAAAAGGATTTCCAAGATAATTGAGAAAGGGCTGGAAAATTGGGAAGTGTAGAAAAATATTGAGTGATCAAGTTGCATACTTATTTCGAGTCAGGGATATAACAACTTTGTATCTAGACTATGTCAATATAGAATGGAAAGTTTCAAGTCTTTTGTATTTATTGAAGTGGTATATATTTTGAATCTCATTCATATAGGAACATGATTCTTCATACTTAATACAAATATTCCAAATTCAAGTCTCTTCTTTGTGCCTATTTCTTGAGTTGTGAATTTTTTGATTCATTGCATAGAGTTTATCTATGTGTACATTTTTATTCATTAGTTTTGATCTAGGATAAAATTAAATATAACTTAGGATAAGACATAGATTCATTTGGTCTACACAAGGATTTTATAAGAAGTGTTTGGTCTAGGTTAGTTGTATTTATGGCTTTGAATCTTTGACAATAGTTGGTTTCTGTGTTCTGCATCTACATTAGCGATATTGCCTAATGGATAAAGCACTGATTAGGAATTAGTACCTTCTATAGTGATACATATTTGATTGGGTTTGGCTATATTCTAAAAAGTTTAAAAACAAAGCCATTTCACAATCCTTTTGAGTTTTGTGGTTGAGTTTTGTATGTTCTTCATGGTAATTGAGAGTCAATGAATGAGTGGTTATCATTTAGTACTTTCCTATCATTTTCTGTTGTTTAAATCCAAAGAGAGTTGTAAAGTGTTGTATGCTGAGCTGGATTAGGTGTACCTGCCTTGGTCTTGTAGAACCAAAAGTGTAGAGGGCAGTCTTGTCCCTATAGTTGGTCCAGTTACCTTAGATTTCCCCATATTTGGAACTAATCATTCTTCAAAATCCATCTAAAGGTATATTGGCATCTTATAAAACGTAAAACATTTTAAAACACCAACACTTGGTATAACGAGTGCAAATCTTAGTGATTTAAAAAAAATACCCAATGGGACTCTTTGGACTATTTTAGTCCAAGCTTTTCCACAAAATTTTTATTTTTTGTGTGAAGATCAGTATTACAACCTTTTTAGGCAGGATCCATTACACAAACCTGTCAATTCTACAATCGAAAATTTTTCTAGTTTCGTAAGATCAAGTGCTGGTATGTTCAAAATATATTTGTATTCTTATTTCTATCTCTTCATATGAGTAGGAATGTTTACTCTTTATGAAAAACATATATACCCACCACCGTATTATGAAAAAATGTCCATGAGGCTCCTTATTAGCCATATCAATACAACCATTATCCAAATAGTTAAATGGATGATATTAAAAGGGAGTGAGAGATCCAATCATAGTTGAAAGAATGCTCTTATTAGGATTTCCTCATGAGAAGGAAGAGTTGGCTCATCAAGCCCAATTTCACAAGTAGGAGATGAAAACAAAAAGTAGGGAATTTGGGAATTTTTTTGCAAACAAGATGGATGTAGAAAAGAAATGAAATGAAGAAAATATTGGGAGAGAGATGGAAACATGAAAATAACATCATGATAAGGAGTTGGAAGATCAAAAATAGGAATATGAAGATAAATAATAGATGCAAAAGAGGTGATAAAATTCTTAGTTGCAACAGTTATAAAACTTGAGGATGCACAATCAACTCTTTCTCCTCTAGTAAAAGAACCTGTTATTCAGAAAATTACGGAGAAAGGAAGTAATGATAAGATCTATCTTTAGAATCAACAATACAAGATAAAACTAAGGTAGTTTGAAGAGAATATAGAATGATATGTATCACAAAAAGAAGAAGAGATGGGATCTAAACTTGACAAAGAAGATGTTCCAAAGCATGATATTCCATGTTTTTTGCAGGGCGATTCTCCTAAATCTTCCAAATATGAAATTCAAGGTTTTAGGAGTGATGACTCATTTCAAGAGCCTAGAAATGAAGATCCTATAATTTTTGTATTCCCAAGTTTTAGAGAGCCTATTTTTCTACAAGAACCAATTATTGAGAAAATACATCCTTATGAGGAATTTGTTGGATCCTCCAAAATTTTGACTTCAACAACTAGCTACTACAGGTCATCACCAAGATTTTGTATTCCATGAACCATCTCAAAAGTTGGAGTCACTATAGTTTTCTATTGTAAGTCCATCAAAAGAAGAGCCCATGAATAAAAAACATGTTTCCACATGTTTGGAGAGTGATTGTTGTAAAGCATATTTTCTCAAGTCACCCTAAAAGGTCATCTTCTTTTATTGTTGGATCCAAAGACATCACCGAAGTATTAATCTACTATGATCCTGAAAGATAAGAATTAATTTCAAAGTGTTTCTCTATTTTGAAAAGCACAGAATTAAGGGGATGTGATATGGAAAACCTGTCACTATTTTGTAAAGGCAAAAATTCATAAGTGTGAAACAATGAACCTTTCACTATTTTGCAAGGTACAAAATTGAAGGTTGCGATATAGAGAATCACATTTCTATTTCACAAGGAGTGAAAAGTAAAGGTCACAATATAGAGAACCTCTCGCTATTTTGTAAGAGGACAAAAAAGGAGTTTTCAAAATAGTAGACTTATCTCTATTTCACAAGGAATGTTTAGAAGGACTTGCAAATTGGCTAAAAAAGAGTATTTTACTATTGGGATGAGAAAATTGATAATGTGAAGTGGCATCAATTGCATTTAATAGAAATGAAGGCCGACTTTTCAAACATACATTACACACACTTGGAGCATCAAAGGAATTAAATGGTGCAAGAATTAATTAAATATTTTTTTTCAAATTTAATCACCATAAGTGCAAAATTTATTATCGGAGACTATGAAAGAAAAGTTGAATCTAGTGCAAAGAAGAATTGATAAATTTACATAGCAGCTGGTGCGAAGAGAGCGGTGAAAAGTTGTAGAAAGCCAAGGTATTCCAAAGAGCTGGGTGTCATAGTAGGCATTAAGTTAAAGTTTCTACTCTTTTTTCTCAGGTGTTGATAAAAATATCATAATACCTAGGAAGAAGAAGGAAGAAGTAGGGATGCTAACTTACCTCATACAAGTAGGCCACTCTTCTGGTATTTTTATGCCAATAGCTATGAAAAGTCACCTAGGAAAAACCCCATGGAATTTAGACCCCGTGAAAGTTATTGTGCCAAATTTTGTTGTTGATGTTGAGTTAATTGTTTCCCTAGCTAATAATTACAAACCAGAAACTAGAATGACTAGGAAAATAGATGACACCGCTCTTCTAGTCGTCACCAAGTGTTGTATTGAAGAATGTTTTGGATTAAACAAAAAATCTCTCACCAAGATAGATAAAGAGATGCACTCAATTGATTATGAGAAGATGGTGAAGAGTGTGGGATTTAGAGAAGAAACATAGTTTATGAGAAGAGGAGAAAACAAATGACCAGTGGAATTATAAAATAAGGGGCCATATCCTACAAAGGATTTTATGGACTTCTTCGAGAGGACATATTATGGTTGGGATAAAGTCTATAGGGAGGATTAGAGGAAAAAAGTTCCCTTAGAATTAATGTACATGTCTATGAAGATTAAAAACCCCAACCTTTACTTTAAGTTTGACTTAGCTTCTAAGATTAAAAGGATTCTCCACAAGAAACTGGTTTAATGGAAGACCAAAAAAAAGTTCAGAAATTTTTATTTATTATGCCACCTAATTTGGTTCAAAACTAGTACTATTTTCAGCCATTTTATGAAATTAACAATGTTGGAAGGATAGGGGATTAGGATCCCAGTGTAGTTATGGTGCAGGATTTGAGACATGAATATAAATGACTATAATTACAAAGTCCTCCATGATGCTTTTTTGGTTTGGACATTAAGATCACTCACACAATAAGTAGAAAGTATTCCACCAAGGATAAGGACTGTTTTGAGGCTAGTGGAGTATTACCCTGAAAAGGGATTTACACATAATTTTGCAAACTAGATTTGTAAGGGAGATCATACTCTGATAAGATTTTATGGATGTCGATAGGCACAAAACAAATTACCAGTCTTTGTATTTGAGAGGGTTACATTTCTGGAGCTCATTTGGAAAATGTTATGGTTTGAGAAAAAGGTTAATGGGCCTAGAAAGAAGGGAATGTTTATGCCCCATGTTGTTAGATTTATAGGTTTCTCCATTGGTTCAGGTTCATTAGAACAATTGCAAGATTATTTGAAGAAGGTATATCACCTTGAAGATGTAATATAAATACCTTATGACCCTAGGGTTCATATTCAATATTTTATAAAATAATACACACACAAAACGGATTTGACAAAAGATATTGGTAGGAATTGCATGAACGCTCCATAGGTTTTGCAGAGGTGGGAAAAATAGAAAATATTGATGAAATTGGAGGAGAGACAAAAAAGGGAAAATTTGGTTCCATAATGATCAAACTAATGAAATTTCTTGGATGGAGTTGTGTATAAAAGATTTTGAGAAATTATATGGAAAATATGTTGAAATTTTACCACAAGCGGTTAAGCTTCTTCCTAAAAATACTAGGAAGTTTATAATGTTGATTAACTGATATATATCTTATGGAGATGATAAAGACCGAGTGATATTGAGTATCATGATTATAGAAATGGTTCGATCAGTTGTTGTTTTGTCATTGATGTCAAGAAATTGATTAATTTATTTTTATTATGTTACCATATCTTAAGAGGAGAGGTTAAATGAGTGAAATTACAGATCAAACAATGATGAAGTAATGATGATATAGTTGTTTCCTACTATATATTTGATGTTATCAAATTGGTAAAAAATGATTGATCAAGTCAAAAACTACAATGAATTAAAGTTATGACTAAAAGAGTTACTTTACCGAGCTAGACTGAGTCAGTAGGTAGAATTTTATGTGAGTGGGTCACAAGTCATCGAGAACTGAGTGAAAGTCAAGCACCGATCACCAAAAATGAGTTAGACACCGAGAAATGAATGAAGTCATTTACTGAGTTGCAAAGCAAGTTTTACCGAGTACAGGATAATGACAATAAATGGTGATAAGATTGAATTTAATGCAAAGTGATGATGATATAGATGAGGAAATGAATTAAATGGTGTTTTTTACAAGATCTATGAATGAGGAAATTCAATGAGAAGATATAAGGTGAAGATCAAGCAGTTAAAATGAATTGTGAAGAGTTCCAAGAAATCAAGTTCTGAGGTAAAAGTGAGATGGTTTACCAAGTTGTAAAATATGAAGAAGATGATTGAACGAATGAGCGCTAATGAAGCAAAATAAAATTAAGGAGATTAAGAGGAAAATGTATCTCTATATAAAGAATAAGAAATATGAATAGAGAAATGATGCTGGAAAATTAAAGAATGAAGAAGAAGTTGAAGAACAATATTACCGAGCAGAACAAAGAAACAAAGATTGAAGAAATCTACAGTCTAAGAAAGAGATCAATGGAATATGTGATGCCAGTATTAAATTGAGCATAAAGGATCTGACACAAGAAAAGGTAGTTTCTATATTTACAGATCAAAGTTTACTGTTTCTTATTAATATTTGTAACATAGAAATCTCTTAACTGATTGGATTTAACAGTTCTATTTGTAAAACCTAGACTTAGGTGACATTCCAAAAGAGTGTTTAAAGAACTCTAACAAGGCCACTCCTAACAGGGTGAAGATCTTAACAGATCTTAGGTAAATCCTAACAGGGTCACATTTAGCAAATGTGTTTGTAATCTTTGACAAGATAAGTTCTTAACTGAGCGTACTTCAGAAGGGTACATTTTTATTGTGGGTTACAATTCCCACAAAGTTTTTTCCCAAATTGGGTTTCCCCATTAAATCTGGTGTTAACATAGTTAAATTTGGTGTTAACTAAGTTAAATCTAGAGTTGTATGAGTTGATTTGATGTTACTAAGTTTGAATGATTGATTTACATATATGAAATGTATTGCTGCTTATGTTATTGAGTTTATTGGTGAATTGGTTATTTATTATATTCAATATTACTGAGTGAATCAACGAGCTCAGTTTTAAGTGTTTAAGTTTTAACTGGTCTGATTCATCCCCCTCTCAATGGGACCAACAATTGGTATCAGAGCTAAGTTACTCTGAAGTGATCAGTTTAAAAGGACTTGAGTCAAGATCTAAAGATGTATAAGAGGGAAGCACCAAAGTTGAATAGGGATCATTTCTCTACATGGAAAAGTAGAATGAGGTTGCATGTGTCTGGAGCAAGAGAGTATGCACTTCAATTTTTGATAATAAATATGTAGCACCAACTACTGCACCTTTGACAATCAATGAGAAAAGACAAAAATAGGAACACACACAAGTTATGATTGATATTGCTTCTAAACTTATCAACCAGGAATATGATGAGCTTGATGGTTGCACTACTTCAAAAAATGTGGGATAAGCTTATTTTGACCTATTGTGGAGATCAACATGTTCAGAAGGCTAAAGCAAAAAGTTTGAGAGGAAAATGTGAGCTACTTTGAATGGCTTTTGCACTTGCAATTGTAGAATTTGATGGAGCCGAAACATTGTCAACTCCAAAGAAAGCCTTTATGGTAGTAGCTTTAAGTTTTGGGCACTTCGATGGCCTCCTAGACCCTTCACTTCCCTGAGGAGTCTTACCCTGCCCTTCACTTCCCTGACGATCAGGAGTCTTACCCTTGTCTATCTTTCCAATCCCTTCACTGCCCTAAGCACAGTGAGAAGTCTGAGTCTCAAGTTCAACCTCCCCTAACATCTCAATCCCTTCAGCAACCTGATGATACTCAGGATAGTCACCCTTATCTGACATCTTGACCTCTCACTAGTCACTAGGAAATTAATAGCAATACCGTGAAATGTGAACAAATAATTGCTTACCTTGTGGCTTGGTCCAGGTTCCTCTAAATTCTAATTCTCTGAAATGCTGAAAGTGAATCCTCTATTTACTGTTGCAAGATTTCTATTTGTAAATCTGGCCCTCCAAAATTTTGTAAGGTGACATGAAAACTATAAGACTAATAAATTTCATATTAATTTATATCAATCCATGATTCAAATTTCCATTTTTTAAATTCCCGGGCTTTTGGCAAAAATTGGCCGACCTGAATGTAGGAATTAACAAACAATTGGCAAAATATGGTCATGGTCAATATAACAATCAATTAATAGTTGGTGAAATAGGTCATATTCAATATAACAAATAACTAATGGTTGGCAAAATAGCCCGTGGTCAATATAACAAATTGTAGACACCCTAAAATGGACAGGCTTGGGACTTTACATTAAAAACACTAATTTTACTCTATTAATTAATGGTTTTTTAATCATTAATTAATCATCTATTTTCTTCTAAATTCATTCCCCAAATCATTTAATCAAATTCCCAAAATTAATTAAATAATTAATTTTATTTAATTATTTAGCTTTAATTGATTAATTATCATTAATTTAATTAATTAAACTCAATTTCCTATAGTTTAAATTCAAATATTTAAACTTACTAATTAAATTCTTCCAATTAAATAAATTTAATTTCATCAAATAAAGCAATTCTTAATAAAAAAGAATTCAATTATCTCACATGTTGAAAACAATTATTAAATAAATGAAATAAATACTCATTTATCTTCAAAGAGATAACTCCAATTAGATCACGTGGGTTACTCCACCCATCTCTCTAGTCCACATGGGTAACTTCACCCACCTCTTCAGTTCAAAAAGGCAACTCATAATTATCTCTTCAGTTAACCAAACTCTATCTCCTCTTTACCAAATAAAGAGGTGGAGTTTACTGAGGACCTCTCCT
>MU225313.1:1081308-1098096 GCA_018584345.1 Thuja plicata
AACCGTTCATCTCCCCATCTCTGGGATTGATCTCAACCGTTCATATCATCACCAATTCCTATATAATAAACCCTTCATAACCATTTGAAGGGTCCAAGATTTCAAGCTCTCATGCGCCATTACTCCGCCAGTTTGGCTCTAGCATTCAAGCCATCTTGCGACCACACACACACATTTCAATTATCAAATTCTAGACGCTTCTCAAGTCACAGACGCTGCCCCGCCAATATTGAGCATTAAGAACAATATTTTGGAAGGAGTAGAGAGAAACAATAGAAGCTTCAAGCATCGTGGGGTTTGCATTTATTTGTCTTCCTTTCTCTTGCTTGTACATTTTATTGCTCATGTTTCTGTCATTCGTTTAGTAGTCATTATATACTTGATTTGCATTCATTTGTGAAACCTTTGCTACTAACCCTCGCCTTTGGAAAGCTGTGGGAAACGGAGAGAGAGGCGTACACAAATAATTAACGGTTGGAAAAATAGTCCGTGGTCAATATAACAAATAATTAACGGTTGGCGAAATAGATCCTGATCTATAAAACAATTAATTAACGGGTTGGCTATTTTAGATTTTATATGCAATTCATAATTAATACCCTTGGCGAATAAGAGACCGTTAAAATAACCATGTCACATTGGTTAAAGGTGAATATATTGGTCAACCTCGTCAAACGAAAAATCTTTTTGGCTATTCCAATGAATATTTAACCGGTACCATGTCAATATTGGGCGATTTGGCCCAACTTATAACGTGCGTGATTCGCCAATTTCGTAAAAGATATTTCCCAGAATTTGCCACTAAAAATTAGGCTGATTCTAATGAAGAAGAAACTAGAGCCCTAATATCACAAGTAAGTAAGAATGAAACATGGACTATAGACTATGGTTGTTCACATTACATGACTGGTGACACACTTAAGTTTATTTCATTGGAAAAGCATGATGGAGGTTATGTTAGATTTTGCAATGATGCTCCATATTATGTGAAAGGAAAAGGATCTATAATTATGCTAAATAACACAAGATGTGTGAGGTTTATTGGGTTGAAGAATTAAAGTATAATTTGTTGAGTGTTGCACAGCTAAAAAATACAGGTCACCAACTGAAATTTCAATATGGAAGGGTGAAAGTATTTGATGAGAAGGATAATCTGATTGCTACTGGAGAACAATCTAAAGGTAATTTATTTTATCTTGATACTTTTGTGAAGAGTTTCCTGTTTTCTAAAGTTGAAGATGTTTGGTTATGGCACAAAAGGCTTTGTCATGTTAATTTTGACAACTTAATCAAAGTGAGCAAGAAGAATAAAGTAAGAGGACTATCAAGACTAGAAAAACCAAAGAATGCTATGTGTAGATAATGTCACATGGGTAAGATGACTAAATCTGGTTTTGCAAGAAAGACTTATGTTACACAAGGAATTTTGGATTTTGTACATATTGATTTATGTAAACCCATGAGGACTCAAAGTTATCATCAAGACAAATATTTTATTTTATTTGTGGATGATTATTCTAGAATGATGTCTATAATGTTTTTAAAAGAAAATATGATGCATTTCAAATGTTTAAGTGGTATAAGGCCCGAGGTGAAAAAGAAACTGGAAGAAAGTTGAAATGTCTGAGATCTCACAGAGGAGGTGAGTTTACATTGTTTTGTAATGAGAATGGAATTAAGAGACAGTTGTTAGCACCGAGGATACCACAGAAAAATGAGATTGCTGAGACAAGAAAAAAATATATTGTTGATTGTGTTAGGATGTTGATAATTAAAAAAGGAGTTTCACAGAACTTTTGGAAAGAAGTTGTGAGTAATGCTGTTTATACATTGAACCGAGTACAAATGAAGAAAGGTATCAACAAGACACCTTGTGAAATCTAGTATGAACACAAACCTAATTATAGTTACTTTAAAAGTTTTGGGAGAAAATGTTGTATTTTGAAAGATTCTAGAGAAGGAAATTTTAATTCAAAAGGAGAAGAAGGGATATTCTTAGGATATTCTAGAAGGAATAAAGCTTACAAATGTTTGAACAAGGTTACTAAAAAAATGGTGGAAAGTGCAAATGTAATAATTGATGAATTTGCAGAAAGGAATGATGAGGATAGTAAGAAGGAACCTGAATATTATGATAAGTTTTTATATGTACAACCTGATGCCCCTGATACCTTACTGAGAGCACCTACCGAGGAGGAGGATGAACAAGGAGTTCCACTACTGAATGTTGATATTGAATAACTGAGAGCTACTGATCCTATTTTGGAAAATTATGTGAGAAGGAACCATTCTCTGAGCAAGATTATTAGAAATAACAATGCTGGAGTGATGACCAGAAGCAAGGTAAGAGACAATACATGTTTGATATCTACATTTGAGCCTAAGAAAGTTAAGGACACACTAGATAATGACGATTGGATGAAACAAATGAAAGGAGAGTATGATCAAATTGAGAAGAAAAAGACATGGACATTAGTACCTAGGCCTAAATTCAAAAATGTTATTGGTACAAAATGGATTTTTAGAAACGAACTGAATGAGCATGGAGAAGTTATAAAAAATAAAGCTGGATTTGTTTGCAAAGGTTATGCACAAGAAGAAGGAATTGACTATGGAGAGACTTTTGCACCTATTTCTAGATTGGAAGGAGTTAGAATACTTCTAGCATATTCTACTTACAAAGGATTCAAGGTATATTAGATGGATGTTAAGTCTGCATTTCTTAATGGGATACTTGAAGAAGTATATATTGAGAAACCTGAAGGATTTATTAAGAACACAAAAAAGAACAAGGTATGTAAGTTACATAAAGATTTATACGGTTTGAAACAAGCACCCCGAGCATGGTATGAGATATTTCACTCCTATCTAATCAAAATAGGATTTCAAAGAACAAGTGATAACAGTAATGTTTACTTGAAATGTGACAGTGAAAATAAAGTTTTGATTGCTGAAATTTTTGTTGATGATATTATTTTGGAGGCAATGACACTTTATGTAAAGGATTTGCTGATAAAATGAGAAAAGAGTTTGATATGTCAATGATTCAAGACATTAAGTTCTTTCAAGGTCTATAGATACATCAAGTTACTAGAGGAATCTATATTACACAAGCCAAGTATATCAACTGGATTCTTAAAACTTTTGGTATGGAAGATCCCAAACCTTTTGGAACATCCATGGTTACTAGATGTAAATTATCAAAATAGGATGAAACACAAGAGGTGGATAATAATATTTATCAATCCATGATCGATAAATTGTAGTATGTTGGTCACAACAGACCTAATATAGCACATGTTGTTGGAATTATTGCAAAATTTTCTTCTAATCCAAAGGAAACACATATATTTGCAGTGAAGATAATTTTGAGATATCTGAAAGGCACAAAAGAATTTGGTTTACTGTACAAAAAGGGAGGTACTTTTGATCTACAAGTATACACTGATGCAGATTGGGCTGGAAATGTTGATGACAAAAAAAGCACTAGTGGAGGCACATTCTTTCTAGGTGAAAGATTGGTTACATGGTTGAGCAAGAAACAAAATTATATTTCACAGTCTACTCTCGAGGCTGAATATGTTGCTACTGCTATGAATTGTGCAAACATAACTTATGGATTAAGAAATTAATTGAAGGTATGTAAGAAGAGATCACAGATCCGGTTACTAATTTTTGTGATAATACAAGTGCTATTAATATATCAAAGAAACCGGTTATGAATTCAAAGAACAAGCACATTTCTATCAAGTATCACTACTTGAGAGAACAAGTTCAAGAGAAGAATGTGAGATTGGAATATGTGAATTCAAAGAAATAATTGGATGATATATTTACAAATCCACTACCTAAAGATGCTTTTGAGTATCTCTAAGATAAATTAGGGGTTCTTCCACTATCCAATGTTCACTAAAGAGCATGAGGCATGCTCCATCAATTCTATATTTCATTAGAATATCTATTTTTGAATTGATTTTAGTATGACACACCTCAGGTGATTCCTAAAGTTGTGAAAATACTTTTGTATGTCATGATTTATAAGTACATGTCAGGTATAATCCACTACTGGAATAAGTTTTCACGAGTATGAATTTTTTGGCATTATTTTCAAAGAGGGAGAGAATGAATTGATGACATTTATCCTTAAGGGAGATATTGATATTGAGAGATAATGAATTTCTAATATTTACTCATGAAGGAGATTCAAAATGTATGTTACAAAAATATAAGATTTTTTCAAGAGGGAGATTTAAATCAGAGAGCAAAGTGGAAACATAATATCAACTCAGAGGGAGTACAATTATGTATTTGAGAGCTTCCATCATCAATTGATATAACATTATTATAGTGGTTTCCATCAATGCCAAAGAGGGAGATTGTTGATTAACTGATATATATGATGGAGATGATGAAGACTGCGTGATACCGAGTATCATGATTGTACAAATGGTTAGATCAATTGTTGTATTTGATATTTTAAGATTGATGCAATTGTAATAACACTCTGATATTGTATATCATATGTGTCTTTCAAATGCAACAATCTTGTTAGGATTGGATAATACTGAGAGGGGGGGGGGGTGACTTAGTATTATAGAACTTAATTTAATTATTCAACCATTTAAATATTAACCATAAAATTGTAGTAAAGAAAAGAACATAAGAAAATGACATAGTACTCATAACACCATATTTTTTTTTTGAGGAAACCCTGGCCAAGGGAAAACCCCGATGGGGATGGTACCCACAAGCATGTACTAAAGTATAATGTCCCTATAAGGAGACCTAGCCCTATTAGGAGTTGAATATTACATAGCACATTTCCTTGTTAAAGGAATTACAACTCTATTAAAGGTTCACAACACCCTGTTAGGGGCCAAATGAGCTTACAACTCTTACAATATAATTAAGGTTACAAAGTGTTCTTAGTCATGAACAAAAAAAAGCAACACTGGTGCTTAGATAGTTCCTTTATTGTTCTTCAATGATATATATCATTCTCTGCTATGCTATTCACTTAACAACTCATCCAACTGTCCAACTAAGAACACATCAATCTTTACCAAAATGATCTTACATATATATCTCAGAACTTTACAAAGTCGGCTCTCAATATGAATATTACAAATATTACAAAGTTAGACTTCAATAAAAAATACATTTAATATAGTAAATAAAAAATTCATAGTTGACGCTCTTGCATAGTCAATGTGGAGGTTATCAACAACCAAAATACAACTTCTATTGTCTGGAGTCCAAGCCATACTCTCTCAATCTTCACTGCTGTCAAACTACTCTATTTTGCTATTCTGCTGCAGTCTGTCTGTCTTCAATTCTTTCTAACTCACCGTAGAATCAACCAAAACCAAATCGATCTTAGGTGGAGGTCATACATATCCCATACTATCTTCCTATAATCTCACTTTCCCTAAATCATCGATCTCAATCTTTGACATCCAAAACACTTATGTATCTCTGCTTCTACACTTAGTCAATTTCTGAATCATCAAAACTTATCTTTACTGGAATCAATTTGAAACCCAGATGTGTTGCCATAAATGAAAACCAAAAAGTAAATAACATTTAAAAATTATTGATTACTTGCCAAAAATCTCTCCCTTTGGCATTGATGGCAACACTTAACAAAAAAAATGAATAAGTGTTCCAACAAATCTGTCTCCTCTATAATATTCCTTTCCTTTTCTTTTCTCTTTTCTTTTCTTCTTCTATATAATTTTTTATTATATATATCTATATTTTTTTCTTCTCTTCTCACCCTTTGAAAAAAATGACAAAGGTGCATATAAAACAATAGGTTTTAGTGCTTTCTCAACAGGTTTTAGTGCTTTCTCACCAGTTTCAAAATATCCTAAAAGGAATCTTCCAAGATCTTCACTTCTGCAGTCCATGTTTTGAACAATATTTGGCTAATGTGAATTAAGCAAATTCAGTGAAAATGATGTGGTCTCATCTTCTTTCAAGTATGTGGGCATATATTTATTCAGTGAGTCTGTTACTTTCTCCAAGTCTGAGAGATGAACCTCAAGTATGGATAGCTTGGGAGTGATAAAGCTCTTCTGCAAATTGAATCTTGACAATACTCTCCCTTTCTCATTATCTAATACACTGAGTTTAGCCAAAATCCTTGTGAATTATTTTTTTAACTCTATTTTGGATTGTGAAGATGTTTCACAACTATCCATCACACTGTTCAGAGTTGCCCTCTCTTTGGCAATAATGTCTTCTACATTCTGAACATGACTTATTGGATTCATGCAATAACTAAACAATTTTCTCCCATGTCCAATGCAACTCCTTGCATTTGTCAAGCAAGTTTTCACAGTGCCTAAGTCCCATGTGATAGACTTGCAAACTACTGTTAACTTCTTCTCTGAGTATGTCTTCTCCGCTTTCTCCTCTGCAATCTTCAATAAACTCTCATAGTGCCCATCAAATTCATCAAGTGTAATTCTCAGATTTTCAATGTCATCTTTGTTCTGGAAAACATTAGAACTAGAAGCAATTTGTTTATAGTATAAATTTCTCTTGTAATTACTTTGGCCTTCTTGTCTCCTTTCTATTCTGATCTTTCCTTGGCTTTGTTCAAAGAAGTAAATGCCAATTTTACTAATTCAACTTCATCCATGCTGTCAACATTTACATCACTGCTTGCCAACAATGAAATGGATGATGTTTTTACCTCTTTTTTTTCATCCACTTTCTGATTTGTTTTCTTTTCTTCTTCCTTCTTCTACTCTTCTTCCTTCTTCTATTCTTCTTCCTTCTTCTGTTCTTCTTCCTCTTTGTGTCTAGCATCATCTTCTATAGAAGTATCCTTATTCCCTGAAAAAGGGTCCTTTTCATCTTGAGAGGTGTCAAGAGTTATTGCTACACTAGAAACATAGAAATCTGGTGGTGGATCTACTTTTATCTTCTCAGCAGATGTCTCTATTTCTTTTGATCTTTCACCCATTCCCAATTGTGTGGGCAAAGTGGTCTTAGGAAGTGAGGGCTTGTTAGAAGTAGTATTCATTAGTATCTTCTCTAGTGCCTTCTGAGTTTCCTCAGTGAATTCATCATACTTCCTCGCCATGATTTTCAATAATCTCACCTTGGTACTTAATAAAGGTTTTAATTCCTTGTATATTCTGTCCCTTTCTTGTACTGATATCATAGGAAACATGTTATCAATTTCTTGGTTCCTGATTGTATCATCTTCAATCTGTGATACATGTTTTCTTATCTCCAATCTCCCATATAAGTCTATAGGTTACTTCCTTAAATTTCTAAAAGTGTTTTCTTGAAAGTAAGTATGTGTTCAATCACAATGTCCTCAATCTTAAGCTTGTCTGCTTCTTCATACCTGTTATAGTATTTATAAATTATGACCAATTTTCCTTGTTCTAATTCTCTCTTCTCTAGCATCTCCAGGTTAGGTTTCCATATGTGTTTTTCTACTTTCTTCTCTTCTCCTACTGTGATATGCTCTTTAGGTGATGTTTTCATGCTTGATCTAGTAACTATAGAAGTAATGTTTTCTGCTTGTGTTGTTTTCTATTGAGGAGGAGGTGGACTGTCTACCATAACTATCTCAGGAGTGGGAGGGGCTATAGTAATTCCACTTGCTGGTCCAATAGATATTTATTTCATCTTCCTTTTAACTTCTTTTAGTTCTTCTTCTGTCAACCTATCTTTTACTTCACATTCATGTACAAGATTCTCAATCTTTATCTTCCTCAAGCCTCTAGTCTGTTCTTCTCTCACCTTTGTTGAATTTTAATCATATGTTCCCCATCTTTCCTCTGTTGTATCAATTTTTGATGCAAGGAAATTTTCTACTTACATGGTAAGTACCTCAAAACTTACTTCATAACCCATGGGATAACACCATTTCTTTCTGGGTATGACTGCTTCAAAACATACACAATCAGTTTCAACCATGAAACAGATTGTATCTTTGTATTTTTCAACAATGTCTTCATGTATCCTGTATCTGGTTTTCATATGTCTCTGTAGGATCTTGATCATAGCAAACAATTTTCCATCAACCCAAGTAGAATTCTATCTCTTGTAGGTCTGTGAAATTAAAATGCTATTAGGTATTCCAAGATTCCAACCACTAGGATGTAAGCCAAGAAATTTGTTCTCAATATGAATAAACATATGTATCAACAATGAACCAAATCTCAAGGTCTTAGTTCTATCCTTCTTCACTAGCTTCACATTCTCAAGGAATTATTGTGCCAAAACATTGCATAGATTATATTTTACATTTTCCTTTACCATTCTCCATGTCATGATGATTACCCCAATAGATACTGATTTAGGTTTGCTACTATAGTAGAACTTGCACCCAAGTATCATAGAAATCAATCTTACATCTTGCTGAAAGATGTCGTTAAATGTCATTGCCCGTCTGTCCCATTTGGAATGAGTTAGGGTTTTAACTTCTTTCTTTACATGTTCTCCATAATAGGGATGACTCTGGTGTTGTCTAGTCCAGTGATTTCATGGATTAGGTCACTACAAATCTTCATAGGTTGATCACCTATCCAGATAAATTGATCATGAACCCTACTTAATAGTATCTTGAACCATTCATCTTCATCGAATTTGCATAAGTCCAAAATTTTCATTATGCTCAGCTGATTAATGTGTTTGTTTTCTTCTCTCATGACTCCATTATTAGTCATATACTCCATCTCAATTGATATATTATCAATTCCTAGTATATCATACTTACAATGTATGTAAGCCCTAATATATTCTATGTGTAATATGCCATACGAGGTTTGGGAAAATGCTCCCTCTGGATGCTCTTCACATGAATTGAATAGATGTTTCTTAAATTTATACCTAGGTGGATCTATAACATTGAAAATAATAGGTGCATCCATGGCTAGATGATGTAAATACCTTTCTTTCAATGAATTCTGAGTTTATCCTTCAATTGATCATGCACGACCAATGTAGAATAGCCTGAATTTCTCTTCTCTCTGATCTCCTTAGCTCTCTCTTCATCAAAAGATAAAGAGATAGGTCATCAAGTGGTGATTTATACAAGTTTAAGTCATGAATTTCCCTTTTACTTAAAACTATCCAGTTGGCTGTTAGATCTTGGGAACAAAATATATGCGTCGGCTGATGTTGCACTCTTAGATGTATATTTCATGATGTCGACCAAGCTTACACCCAAGCTTGCTCGAGCTCAATCCAAAAATAATGGGGTAGGATATATTATGATGTCTATATCCAATGCTCCCCCTAAGGCTATGATCAGCCAATTAGGTCAATTTTATTTTTCAACCATCAGGCAAAGATCCAGTAGCCTCTACTGACTCTCCCTGAACTGATGTCTCACTTGTTTCTTTGATCTTCCATATCTTACCACTATTTCTATCTTCTACCTTCTTAAAATAACTTTCAAAATCATTGTTCAAATCTGCAACACTCTTACCAATATCATTTCCATTCTTCTATGAATTTAGAGAAGGTGGTACTCTTGTGTTGTCTGATTCATTATACCTGCAAAATTTTGCCATATGTCTTGGATTATTGCATTTATAACATATAGGAGGTCTTCGTTCCTGATTAACTTGCAACTTACAACACTTCACAATGTGTTAAATGTTATTACATTTGTAGCATGTAGGTTTCACTGTAGATTCTCTTCCATTGTCATGTCTATATCTTGATTGATTAGGTTATCTGCATTCTACTTTCTTGTGCCCATATCCATTGCAGTTAAAATAATAGCCATAAAAATTTCTAAAAGGGGAATTACCTCTATAGTCTCTCTTTATGTGTCCAAATCTGTTGCAACCAAAATATCTACCTCTGAAGGGTCTGATCTTCTCTTTAGGTTCTTCAATAGAAGGTTTCTCAGTATCAATCTTCTCATTTTATTTCTCTTCCTAATTCTTTGAACATTCAGCTTCATTGAAGTCAATACCAATCATATCACCTTTAGGTTTCTATTTTCTCTCTGTTCATCAATCAAATCACTGCTGGTGTGAAGTTTCTCAATGTGTTTCTTTGCTTCAACAAGTTCACCTTTTATAATCTGATTGTATTTTACAATTTCTAGATACTTGTTCTTGTAGTTGTCAGCCTCATTCTTCATTTGATCTAATGCACTATTTAAAGATTCTTCAACTTTCTTCTTAGAATCCTTCTGTACCTATATTTCTTTATCCATAGTCTCATTTTCAAGTTTCAGAGTTTCATTCTCTTCTTTTAGTTGCTTCACCTGATCTGAACTATCTTCATTTGAATCCTCTTTTATCTGAACCACAAGATCTTATCTTTGATTTCTGGAAAGCTCAAGTTGGTCTTTGAGTTTCTTTATGAATTTCTCAGATCTTTGCATGTTGAATCTTAACTCTCCATTTTATGCTTTTGCTTTGTCAAGGTCTTCAAGTGCAGAATCAAAGTTTTCTTGCAAACTGTCCAAATCCATTCTGATCTCCCTCAAGCTATTAGACTTTGTCTCCAAGGGCCAAAAGCTCTAATACCAATTGTTAGGATAGGATAATACTAAGAGGGGGGGTGAATTAGTATTATAGCACTTAATTAAATTCTTCAACCATTTAAATATTAACCATAAACTTGCAGTAAAGAAAAGAACATAGGAAAATGACACAGTACTCATAACACCATATTTTGTTTTCAAGGAAACCCTGGCGAAGGGAAAACCCTGGTGGGGATGGTACCCACAAGCATGTAATAAAGTGTAATGTCCCTGTAAGGAGACCTATCCCTGTTAGGAGCTGAATATTACATAGCACATTTCTTTGTTAAAGGAATTATAACCCTGTTAAAGGTTCAAAACACCCTGTTAGGGGCCAATTGAGCTTACAACTCTTACAATATAATTCAGGTTACAAATTTTTCTGAGTCATGAACAAAAACAAGCAACACTAGTGCTTAGATAGTTCCTTTATTGTTCTTCAATGATCTTTATCATTCTCTGCTCTACTATTTTCTTAACAACTCATCCAACTGTCCAACTAACAATACATCAATCTTTACCAAAAAGATCTTACATATATATCTCACAACTTTACAAAGTCGGCTCTCAATATAAATTTTACAAATATTACAAATTTAAAATTCAATAAAAAATACATTTAATATATTAAATACCAAATGCATAGTCGACTCTCTTTCATAGTAAATGTGGAGGTTATCAATAACCAAAATACAACTTCGATTGTCTGGAGTCCAAGCCATACTCCCTCAATCTTCGCTACTATCAAACTGCTCTGTTTCACTGTTCTGGTGCAGTCTGCCTGTATTCAATTCTTTCTAACTCACTGTAGAATCAACCAAAACCAAATTGATCTTAGGTGGAGGTCATACATATCCCATACTATCTTCCTCTAATCTCTCTTTCCCTAAATCATCAATCTTGATCTTCGACATCCAAAACACTTCTGTATCTTTGCTTCTACATTTAGTCAATTTCTGAATCATCAAAACTTATCTTTACTGGAATCGATCTAAAACCCATATGTGCTGCCATAAATGATAACCAAAAAGTAAATCACATTTACACAAAATTGATTACTTTCCAACAAATCTCTCTTTCATTTATATTGAGAAAGAGGCTAGGAGAGACATGTCCCTTCACGTGGCATGTCTATTCATTATAATTTTATAACATTTCATTAATCAATCATATATTAGAATAATATAAGTTTGCATAGTATATATTAATAATAATATATATAATATATATCATACATATATAATATATATACAAATATAATATATTATTATTAATCAATATCTAGGTATTATATGTATTCTAAATGATCATACGACTGAAGCTACAACCATTAACACTCCATCTTAGCTAGGGAGGGTGATCAAACAAAATGTGTAGTGGTATACCTTGTCAAAACTTATGACCCTCATCATAGCTATACAAAATATCAACACTCCCTCTTAGATAGGGAGGATAAACACAAGATATGATATTGCCTCAGTGTAATATGTGCGTATAGATAATCATTTAAAATTTATACCATTTTACTGATATCACGAGCAATGGTCCTCAAGTATCAAGTCCATGATACTCACCAAGTACTTAGAGCAATGGTCTCCAAATATCAACTCACAATATATTCACCAAGTGCTCAAAAATCATTATCATGAGTAATGGTCTCCAAGTATCAAATCCATGATACTCACCAAGTACTCAGAGTAATGGTCTCCAAATATCAAGTCCATGACATTCACCAAGTACTCACAAATATCCATGGTATGTGCATAGACATCACATCTCATGATGTCTACCATATGGATATTTTATCATAGCATGTCCATGGATATTACGTCACATAATATCCACCATGAAGATATCTAAATCATCTATGGTTTATTTAATGATATCAGCCTTATGATATCTACCATGATGTCTAAGAGATCCTAACCATCATGACATGTCCATGGATATCAAGTCACATGATATTCATCATGATGGAGATGTTTCAAAGTCATCACCTCACAACATCAATCAAATACAAGTGTTCATTGTCAAAAAGTTGTCACCTTTCTTCAATGTTCACAGGAGGGCCCATAAGTCATGGAAACACACACATGACATCCACCTTGACTCATATCAAAGAGTGGATCCACCATGGCTCATCCTAGAGGGTGGAAACAAAGGTATTTCACCTTAGACTTCTCTCTCAAATAGAAGAATGCAATAATATTCAAAATAATAGATCAAAGATGTTGAAACTCCTTTTCATTTAAGGCTCCATTCTCAACCATACCAAGCTTATCTTGAAAGTACACAACCTTCTCTCTAGCAAGATATTTGGTGAGAATATCAACCATCTATTCTATAGTGGTAATGTACCTTGATTGAATAACATTCTTATGCTCTATATCTCTAATATAGTCTTCATCACTCTTGATGAACCCCAAGTTATCCAGGAATATCATGATGTAGGAGTTAGAATAATTCATTTCAACCAACACACACGAGACTCAATCTCATGATCATAGTACTCTGACTGCAAAACCATCTCCACTGTTGACTCCCTCTGAACCAATATGACCAAATTCCTTGGAGATTAGAGTGAATCAGATCCTCTAAATGCTTTCTTTAAATTTTAAGGTCTTGCAACAACCTCCTAACCTTCTTGTCCAAGGTTTCTTTAGATGAACTATCTGAGTCCCTTTGAATCTAATATCAACCTTCTAACTTCATGCCACCAAGTTGTGCCTTTGATCTTTAGTCTGCATCAAGCTCTTTTCTTGAATGTCCTTTGTTCTAACAACTTATCCATCTACCTAGGAATATCAAGACCTAGATATTTGCATAAAGGCCTTCTAGCCCACATACATGGAACTACATCATTTGAATCACAATCCTAGTCACTAGGGAAGCCATCTCAATATGGTATGCTCCCTTTAAATCAAGATCCTTGGATGTTAACTGATGCAGATCCACTAGCTGCTCCCTTTATCATGGAAGCATACCCTGTTCACATACTCCAATCATGGAGGATATCTCTCTCCAATAGACTCTCATCATCTCTTCATCCAAGGTTGCTTCAGATAAAATGTCAGACTCCTAAATTTATTTTCTCCTCTTCGAAGAAACATTTTCAGTCATCAACTCAGTCTCATGACTGCAAACATCAAGTTCTTTCTCCCTTGAATGCAATCTCTTATACTTCTCCATCATCATCATTTAATGCCTGTGTTACAACTCGATTCCCATATGCTCTATTTCTAATAAATGACTATACAAAATTTCTTCACATAATCCAAAGCTTGGAACTGTATAATATATAGTGTTTGGCGACCAAGAGATTCTTTCCACTCACGAAAATTAAGGGACTGAAGAAACCAAACCCACTAAGTTGGTAATGGACTCTGATTTACATAATCTTAAAGATGAAATTCTCTCAGTAGTATTGATACATTTGTATCTTCAGGTTTCCATGTGCTCCTTCAAACATTAGCTCTCTCAATACAGAGTCTTAGTGATTGATCCATCTGATGTGTCATCAATGAATAGTCATTTTTCTTAGTGTCTCAATATTCTATTGACTCCAAAATTTCATTATGCGATGGTGTTTACAGTGTTACCATTCCTTGTATATCCAATAAGATAGCTTATGCGTCCATTACATTACATTGTGTTAATCCAAGATATGATTATTTCTTTAACAGAATGTGAGTCAACAATTTAGTAGCTCCAAGACCCATCTCTGATTGACCCAAACAATGTTATTTGCATGGAGTACACAAAATATCAACACTTGATGTTGTCTGCAATCAAGTCTTATATCTTAATTGGTATACAAGATCTCAATAAAAACATATTTTCTTATACAATCTTCAAAATTGAATTATATAACTGATATTTATATGTTCATTTCTAATGAATGGTTGGGTGTTTCCATTCCCAACCAATTGACCATCCCAAGCAAGGCCTCAAAAAAATCTTCAACAATATTATTTGCTGTCACATAACATCCACAATACCAATACATAGATTAATTCTCCCATCCAACATTACGCTAAGGTAGGAAATGAACATGGGATGAGGTTAGACAATGTTCACGCGATAGTTATCAATCTACTACACCTTATATACTACATGGTATTGGTCTGAAAAATAGAATCACAACCTACCTGTACCCCATACCCCTACTATTTCACACACACACACACACACACACACACACACACACACACACACATATATTAGAGGGCCCTTGATTATTTGGCAGAACTTTACATGTCTAAATTGTCAGCCCCGTACTTCATGCATAGTATGGTGGCCACATTGGCCTCCAATTTACAACATGCCTTTTCAATCCAAGCAACTTTTGGAACCCTCTATTTATCCTTCATCTCTCTTAGGCACGTGATGCAGAAAAATATTTCCATGATCACTATTTGTCAGCAAAATCCGAGCACCATGGAAGTGCACATATATTGGTGCAATACTTTGATGATTTGTGCAATATTATGATTTTTAAATCCTTGCAAGTTCGGCCCATTGCAGAAACATCTTGGTGACACTCAAGATCTTAGCATTTGTCAACTGGTCATTTCTCAGCCTGGCTCTCTGTCAATCCACCAGCCCTCAGCAATTACCAAGCTCTTTCTTTTGGTTTATTTCATGAGAATTGGATTCACTATTTTTCGGTCTCAACACATGTGGGGTATGCCGAAAGTTTGTAGATCCATGATAAAACTACCAGGACAACATCAAATTTTCCACCAGTCACATGTGAACTCTGATCAGGCATACATAGAACTACAAATTGATCTCCTCTCATGTATTTCATCTATTTTACACCCCCTGACATCATTTCATTTGAGGCTCACAACAACCGCTCACTCACAGATGACATGGCCTATTCATCAAGAAACAACTATTCAGAGATATCACAAATCTAAACACCTTTGGCTGTAGATCCTGACATCTGCTTCACACTATCACAACATACACCTCTACCAAAATTACAAGCCTCCACAGATCCAGTGAGTGCAGGCGGTGAAAACAACACACATAGTTGGGCACAATGCCTTCCACAACCACCAAGAGTCACTTTATATATTCATGGTGGTCACATCCAACAATGACCAAGTACCTGGAAAATTGATTTGAGTTTGAGAGTAGAACTCATGTGCTACACCCATAATTGGTGGATGTATTTCAAGGTGGTCTAATTTCATATTTCACATACTTCCTTATTTGGAATAGTTGCTGACTGAGTAATCTATAAAATTTAGAGAGATTACTCAATAATCTATTTGACTGAACAATTTCCACGACAACCATATTCTGAATATTTATTCTACAAATAACTTTCAACTTCTTAAGCTTCCAAATTCAACGCTTTGAGACTGCAGACAAAAATAGTGACCCTAGTGTGGTCTCTACCACCTCAACATCTTGAATGTCCCTCTCTTTCTTGGCGCAATGAAATTAAAATCCATCACAGTGTTTTATTGTTTTAGCGACCCATAGACGAGAATTTGGACATTCAAATCTCTACACCCAGTGGAGATTTAGATCTCTACATCAGACATGCAACATAGCCAAAGAAACTAGAGACCCTAGCACACATGGTCCTTCAGCCCAACTCGACCGACACAGTGAGCACAAACTACACATCACACATCCAGCAAGTAAGGGACTCTCCATTCTTAGTTCTACCACTATTTCCAAACCCAGTCAATCCTTTGCACACATCTATACACATGCGACATTGACAATCTGACAGTTAATCAAATCGGCAACGTAACTGATCACAAGAAAATCAAAGTCCTAAACTTTGTCAAACCACACGGATAGACAGTCAAACACGAAGGAAATAGTCAACACCTATTGAACCAGACCTCAATTTGTATATTGACTTGTATTCATTCCTATGAATGCTTCTATTGAACCATCCTGATTATACCGTGCTCATCAATTATTACTTAATTTAGATCACTAATTTGATCATGAGGAGTTTAGTTTAAACTGCAGATCGACCCATAAATGATTCGTTCTCTGATACCAAGTTGAGATTTTAAGATCGCTACAAATGTAATAGCACTCTGATATATTATATTGTATGTGTCTTTCAAATGAAACAATCTCTCTTTTATTTATATTGAGAAAGAGGTTAGGAGAGACATGTCCCTTCACAGGACATGTCTATTCATTATAATTTTATAATGTTTCATTAATCAATCATATATTAGATTAATATAAGTTTGCATAATATATATTAATAGTAATATATATATATATATATATATATA
>MU225313.1:1098146-1124698 GCA_018584345.1 Thuja plicata
TATATATATATATATATATATATATATATTGTATGTATTCTAAATGATCATACGATTGAAGCTACAAACATTAATAGTTGTTTTATCATTGATGTCAAGTAATTGATTCATTGATTTTTATTATGTTACCATATATTAAGAGGAGAAGTTAAATGGGTGACAAATATAGATCATAAAATGATAAGTAATGATGATATAGTTGTTTTCTACTTTATATTTGATGTTATGAAATCAATATAATTGATTGATCAAGTCAGAACCTGCAATGAATTAAAGTTATTACTGAAAGAGTTACTTTACCAAGAAATACTAAGTCAGTTAGTAGAATTTTATGTGAATCGGTCACAAGTTATCGAGCACCGAGTGAAATTTGAGCACCCAACACCGAAGATGAGTTAGACACCGAGTAGTAAATGAAGTCAGTTACCAATTTACAAAGCAAGTTTTATCGAGGATAGGATACTGATAATAAATGATGATAAGATAAAATTTAATGCAAAGAGATGATGAGATGGATGAGGAAATGAATTAAATAATGTTTATTACAAGATCTATGAATGGGAAAATTCAATGAGAAGATCTAAGGTGAAGATCAAGCGGTTAAAATGAATCATGAAGAGTTCCAAGAAAAGTTCAAGTTCCAAGGTAAAAGTGAGATGGTTTACCGAGTTGTGAAATATGAAGAAGATGATCGAATAACTGAGCGCAAATGAAGGAAAATCAAATTAAGGAGAATAAGAGGTAAAAGTATGTCTATATAAAGAATAAGAAATATGAACAGAGCAATGCTATTGGAAAATTAAATAGAGAAGAAGAAGAAGCTG
Source organism: Thuja plicata (assembly GCA_018584345.1). Classification (NCBI taxonomy): domain Eukaryota; kingdom Viridiplantae; phylum Streptophyta; class Pinopsida; order Cupressales; family Cupressaceae; genus Thuja; species Thuja plicata. Next base: position 1,098,971 of record MU225313.1, read on the forward strand.
AACAACAACATTTACCGAGAAGAAAAAAGAAACAGAGATTGAATAAATCTACAGTCTAAGAAAGAGATCAATGGAGTATGTGATGCCAATATTCAATTGAGGATAAAGGATCTGACACAAGAAAAGGTATTTTCTATATTTACAGATCAAAGTTTACTATTTATTATTAATATTTGTAACAAAGAAATCTCTTAACTGAGTGGATTTAACAGTCCTATTTGTAAAACCTAGACCTAGGTGATGTTGAGCGTCATTTTTACACAAGTCAATGGCTAGGATCTCGAGATTCAATTTACTCTCTTCAAAGAATAAGAAAGTTAATCCCAAGGTTCTCTGGGGTCAGGTCATAACCTGCATGGTTACTCAGTTTAAGATAAATGTGAATGTTCACGAGGAGGCCTTTTATGGTACGTTCAAGACATCAAACTACAAAATAACTTCAATACTTTTTTTGTATTTTCTGATTTATCAAATATTTGTGTTTTAATTAAAGATGCTATTTTGTATTTTTTGAGATAATTACTTTTAGATTTATGACCGAATTCAAATGAATAGGGTGACAAGAAATGAAGTAAATTACTAAAATGAAATTCTAAAAACATAAACCTCTATAAACCCTTCCTTGAAAATTAAATCATGAAGATATTTGGAACACACCCACGAAGTATATATTAGACAAAGTCACAATTCTATACCCGGTGGATGCAATCGTTTGGAGAGAAAATAAATTCACCCGTGTGAGATTTTCAAAATCTATCAAATTGCAAAGCCACCAAGATGTGCGTACCCATGAGATGGATTTATCATTAAGCCCAATAGATGATACCTTCCACACATTCATCACAACAAGGTAGGTAGACAACAACAAACTCCAACTAATATAAACACAGATTCGAAAGACAATAAACAATTGGCTCTTTGAAAACAATGAATGAGTATGCACACATTCACTAATTCACATAGGTAGCAGCAACTAACACACCACAAATGAAGCACCAAATGTAGATATTTATTGCATTAAGAATCCAACCCTATTACACTAATTTTGCTTACAATATATAGAGTTCTGATCTACAAACTCTGAATGCTGAAATTAGGGCATCAAAGAGTCTAAATTAATGAAATTAAACTAAAACTAGAACTTTGTTGAATGTAAACTACTGCTAACTGATACAAAGAAACTTGCATGTATTTTTAATCCATTTATAATGAGTTTGTCCATGCAAGAAGGATCATACTTGTCAAGAAAAGAGAGAGAAAGAGGATAGGGTTTCTCTGCATGCAACATAAGTCTTCTTCTTGATCTTTGAGTTCTACCTTGGATTCTTCATCTGAGGTTCTCTCTATGGTGGGAATTGATAGAGGACCCTTAGTCCTTAAAAAACAAACTCCAGTTGGACACCCATTTGATCTGGAGTTAAAACTCCATGCAAAAAAGTGATCTTGCTAGAAACACCAAAATTTTTGGACCCTGACCTCTCCTCTAAAGTTCTTTTAAGTGCCCCCAAAAATGTCAAGTGTCGATATCTAACTCTAGAGGCCCAAATTTTCAGCCCTTTTGGAGGCTGAAAGGCCAAAAATCAACATAGGCCGAAAGGCCAAAATGTCTGAAGGTGCAAAATGCCAAAATGTCTGAAGGGCCAAAAGGCTGACAAGGTGAAAAGGCTAAAATTTATCCCTTTTGAAAAATGGCTAAGTGTGAAATTTTCTCCTACAAGAAAATGATGAAGGGAATTGAGGAGGTAGTTTGGAAAGACTTCTGGATGTGTAGCATGAAGCCTTTGTATGATATCCTGAACTTCCTTGTAATTTATCTCCTTCCTCTTTTCTTTATTGACCCTTCGTTCTTGCTCCTCCCTGAATATGGTCAATTCAGAAGCAAATAAATTGATCTCCTCTTCATGTTATGACATTACCTGCATGTCTTCCCTATAGTGGAACAACATTTGTAGGGCCTTTAGTGCTGACCTCTACTAGAATATCTTTGAATTGTTGAACCACCTCTTTTGATGGATGCAGGATATGTTTATCTTGGTACTGGTATAAATCAAGGCTGATCCTTGTGAAGAAACCATCTATCTCCTCTACCCACTCCAAGACCTCCTTTTTTTTTTCTAATATGTTGGCTTGACATTCTTCGTAGACCTTAATTATTTTTGCTATGCGCTTGATCTAGGTCCCAAAGTTGTCTATCTCTTCACCCTCATATATCTTCACTAAGATCTGGAAGAGTTGTTTCTTGATTATTTTTAGGTCTTGGAGGGCATCTTGCCATTTTATTATCTCAAAATATAAACCACCTTCATTCTCCATCAGGTCTATCAACTTGGTCGCTTTAATCAAAATGACTCTGTAAGGCCTAAACACTAGTTTGATGGCCCCTTCTTTGTATTGTTCAAAGTCATTTTTCTAGTATGCACTCACTTGGACAAAGGAAGGGGTCAAACTAGCTGATAAATCTGGGGTGGCCCTCTTTTCTAATATGGCCTATAATGAGGCCTGCAAGCAACTTGGATCAATGGGACCCACCATTTTATGAATGAGTTTCTTCAAAGTCCCATTCTACTCTTTTAGGGACATTATAGTTTCCTCATCCTTGCTCATGAATCCTAGAGCATGCTTAATCCCTAAAGCTGCCAATGTCTTGCTCCCTTCCCTAGTAGGTTCACTCAAGTCTACCACTTCAAATGTGTAATCTTTTGGGGTGGATTGTGTTTGAGAAGTGCCAGCAGAGGGAATTTCTACTTGTGCCTTTCAGTGACCCCTAGTGTCTTGGGTGACATATGATATTGTCCTAGCTAGTATACTGAACTCTATTTGGTGGAAGGATTTCCCTAAAGATGCCATAGTTGTATCCTCCCCCTCTTCCTCATCTTTTTAAGTCCTTTTCTGGGTCTGAATCTCTTTAGTAAATTAGGTAGGTTTACTAAAGGAAGTAACTAGCTCATACGGGGCAATGTGGAGAATCAACCCTAAGTTTTTTGACCCGGTGATCAATTTCTCTTATGATTCTTTATCTTGTTCTCCCTCCTATTTAACATCTCCCTCATTCAATTCTTCTTGTTGAACTTCTCCTTCTCCCCTTCCTTATCCTCCCATCTCTTCCTTTTCTGCCCTATCTTTCCCATCCTTACCTTGGGCCTCATCCCCCAAAGAACTGATCAACACTTTTGTATTGAGGCCAGTCATGGCCTCTAGTATGGTTTTAAAAGGTGACATGACTTCTATGATTATTGACCCCTGAGGGGTCAGGGTGAATCATGGTAGGGGTACATATAGAGGTGGGGTAGATGTTGGCACTATGAGTGGCAAAGTAGGAATAGACACTGTGAGTGGTGGAGTAGGAATAGGAAGAGTTGGAATGGGAGGTGGGAGAGTAGAAGCTAAAGGAGGTGGAATCAATGTTGGAGTTGGGAGAGAAGGTGGTGGAGTGAGAATTGGAGGCAGGAGAGAGGTTGGTGGAAAGGGAATGTGAGGTGGTGGAGTGGAAGTGGAACTTTCTCCTATAGCTCTATCCCCTGTTGTATCCTGAGCTGTTGTAGCATCTTTTATTTTAGGCCCTTAGCCTGTGTTGGAGCTTATCTCTATGATTGGCACATTCAGTGCTAGATTGGTGAAATGAGCTAGAGGTGGAGTGAGGATTACATGCATCTATATAAGTATTAGAGCCCCCATGTCAAACCCTATTTCTGAATCAGGCGTATCCTTCTCCTGGTTCGCAAAGCCTTCTAGACCTTCAAAGTGAGATATTTGGAACTCATCCAATCCTAAGACATCCAAGGGATTGTCCTTCTCTTTAGGATCTTCTATATGTTTCCTGGAAGTCTCCTTTTCCTTCCTCTTCTGAGACATTGTCCTTTTTCCTAGAGGTACATCTTCTTCTTCTGTCTCCTCTTGTACGATTTCCAGTTGTGGAGACACAGAAGTTCTCCTTTTTTTATACATATTATTCCCCTTTTCGGTGGTAGGAGGAGATTGGCCATAAGTGGAAGGGCCCTTGTCTTGTAGGGCTTGTGATGATCCCACTGGAGGATCTATTTTTCTAGTAATCCTAGTTTTAGGAGCCTTGTACCTTGGATTAGGCCCATACTCTAGCGCATGTTCATGGCCATAAACTATGCTTGGCTTCTGTGGTGGTGCTTTCTTATACTGGGGCAGTGTAGACTTCTCCCCGCATTGCTTATCTGCCTTCTTGGGTGGATCCATTAATTTTTTCATCGGGATTGGATCCATTTTATAAGGCCTTTTGATCCATGTTTTCAATTGTTTGGATCACATGCCTAGCTCATAATTCAATGTCATCATTCTCATCCTTATCAATTTCTGCATTCATGATGGGCCTATTTTATATTTTGTCCATAGTGTAAATGGCCTCCATCACCCTATCTGAATCATTTTTCAAACCTTTGGGGGAATTGGGGTCTTGAAATTTTCCTGTGTAAGGGTAAGGGACATCTTGCAATAGTCCTAGATTCTAACCTCATGATCATCTATAAAGTTTATCCAGTGATCTTCAAGATGTGGCTCGTGAATATAAAATCTTCCAATAATTTTGCTGTACGTACCTATTGGGTCAAACCCAGGCTGAACTATTTTGTAGAGTTGAAGTGGGAAATCATCCCACTCAAAGGCCAATAATTTTCAGACCTTCATTTCTTGTAGATTATATGGGTCCAGAGAAATAGGGAAATCCCAGAAATGCTTCTTCTTATGCTTTATATGCTCATAGGCATTTGCGAGCTGTCTGGCCATTCCAAAGTGATTACCCAATTAGATGGATACCTAGGAAACTTCTTCGATTTCAAAGTAGACCCTGCCACCTAGATATATGTGAATGTTCTAAATTGTATGTAATAGGCCCCAATGGCCCTCACCTTGGCAGCTTCTTCCTCTGATATCCTCTTTGTGAAGTCACCTTTAATAGATCAAATGATCGTGAAGATGAAAGCATCATTTACTATTCTATAATATGGGCTATCCTCTAGCATATTTTCCTTTCTCACCATCTATGGATATACAACATGGGGCCATGAATTTTGATAATTTATGTTCCCTCTCTTAGTCAACCCTAGATAATCTACCCATACGGCTAATAAGTACACTATGTTTGTACTCATATAGAATTTTGGGTTATGTTCCATCGCAGTTATCTGCTCATCCAAGCTATCACTGATAATGGTTACCCAATCAAACCTAGACTTGAGCCCTCTAATTTTCTCTATCAAGAGGATCATCCAATCCTCAAGTTGGATGGACTGAGATAGTCCATACACTCTACTTAACAATGTCACCACTGCTTGGATGTCATCTTTCAAATATCCCCTCCTGAGGTCTATTTTATCCAACTTGTTTTTTGGAAATGGTTGCTTGAGGTCATTTTTATTCACAATCTTGTATGCCTCTTCACCTTTGTTTGTGAACCATCTGAGGCCGTTTCCAATGAAGAAGTTATAAAACTTGTCTATACCCTTGTGGAGGTGGATGACCTCTTCTATGATGTCTGGCCTTATGTCTAGCACCACCTGTCCTTCTGTATTCAGGACCACCCTTTCATCTAGATTGTATTGGTTTGATAGGGTCATTATCATCTCTGACAAGGAGACAACCATTGGGTGGGCTGCTATGTTAACCAGGCTTGATAGGACTAGTGAGGTGCAATCTTTGGATCTTCCTACTATTCGGGAGCATCTTACTAGGAACTCATCTGATTCCATGTTCCTGATGTTAGTATCTGTAATTTCCATGTGTTTATTCCCAGTCTTTGAAGCGGGGTGATTCCCCTTATATAAGCATTTCATTGGAGATGTTGTTTGTTTCTCAGGCATTCCTGCAAGAAAGGTGCAAGTATTAGTGTTTTTATTGAAAAGGGAAACTATAAAAAATAGGAAAAAACTGATTAATCTAGGAAAACAAATGTAGAAAAGATCTTTAAGTAGCCAGAAATGTAGATTTCACACTTTTGGCCCTTTCAGGCTTTCAGACACCGAAAACTAGGTCAGTGTCCAAAAGGGCCGAAAGAACAAGCGACCAGGAACCAATATTTCAGGGTTTGAAAGTTTGAACAAAATCTTGGACTCCAAAAGTATGAGACCCACAGATGGATGACCATGTTTGACAAATTGGTCTTGTTAGTGTTTTGGACATTTTAGAGGTGCAAAATGTCAAAAAGGCCGAAGGTGCGAGAAGCACTTAGGCAACAAAAAACTTGACACAGTTTTCGGCCTTTCAGAGGCTGAAAAACCTGCGACAAAGGTCGTGAAATAAAACCATAGGGGACAAGAAAAAAATGAAAAAAACTACAAAAGGATAGGGATCCTCCCCCACAAGCCCAAATGTGCAAACCCTAAGGACTTAGGGGGAAGCACACTAGATTGGACAATAGGACAAAAATACCCTAACCTAACCAGTGGAGGAAAAAATAACAAAAATGGATAGTGAGAAAGACCTACCTTTTGAGTGTGTGGGGGGTGAAGGATGAGGACAAGAGAGGCCGAAGGCGCAGGGAAAACAACAATGACAAGTGAGGACAACCAAATAGTGAGGTTCTGGGAGAACTTAAAATGCAGGAGGAAGAAAATGCAAAGTGAAGTTTAGTTAGGGTTCAAGCCCTTAAATAGCCCATGGACTACGTCACCATCTTTCAGTGTTTTGGTGTCTGAAACATTGAAAGGTCCAAAGGTTTGGTCCTTCGGCCTTTTTGGTGTTTTCAGAGGCCAATAATATTGAAAGGGTCAGGCTTTGGCCTTTCGGCCATTTCATAATTTCAGGGGACTCTAGGTCCTCTAAAATACTAAAAGGGCAAAAATTCCAAAAAATACTTTTGGCTTGGCTCAGCAGGCCCGTTCAGAGACCCACTTGCAAGGAATTGGGAAAGGGTAGACTCAAGAAAACTAAAAGACACAAAAAGGGGGGTCCCCATGGTTAGATAGCCAAAATGGAGTGTGTGTTGTGGACCCACAACAAATAGCCTTGACAAAAGGAGGAATGACTAAGGCATTTCTTCATCATCAAGACTATTTGGGTTGTAACTTTGCAGTGGAAGGAAAACCAAGAGATGTATGTGTTGATGATATTTCAATGACTTTCAATTCAAAAGTTTCTACTGTTCTTATTAATGTGTGTTCATGCATATTCATTCCTTGACCTTTGATTGCGATAACCCGAATGTTCATCAGCTGCTCGCAACCTTCTCCATTTAGATCAGGGCTTCCCGGAAAGAGCTTTGCTGCCAGTCAGGCATCCATAGCCCCGACAAAGTTTTCCCCAAATCCCAAGTATAACATTTATCTACTTCCATCTGGGAATTCATAGCCTTGGTAGAGGTTTTCATAGTCACCCTAGTCTATTTTGTCTACTAAGTTGTAGCTTTTGCTTGAGAGTTTTGTTATTTTGAGAGTTGCTTTTATTTTCTTCTGGGTTCATGAAACGTGTCAAGATTTGGATGTATGTTTATTCCATGTGTTTAGGTCCATAATTTATTTTTTAATTGATCCAAGCAGTGATTAGGCTGTGCCACCCAAACTTCACACTTGTGACCTCTTTGGGCAACTTTTCTTTTTGTGTGCTCTTTCTTCTCTTTCTTCAGCTATTTCTTTCTTTTGCTGCTACCTTTGCATTTGTTAAGACTTGGGTTCTGGGATCAGTGGGTACCCAAATCCATGTAATAATGCTGGTGACAAATGACAAATGCTTGAGAAACCAATGTTCTAGGGTGTCATCTCTTAATGTATTTTGGTGATTAGGATGACCGAGCTCTAAATATCTTCTTGTCTGCCAATGAAAGATGTTACCACTTTGTCTTTTGGTGTGTTCTTTGCGCTGTATGTTTCCTTGTAGAATTTGAATAAGAAATACCTCTACTCCCATTTTAGGGACCATTTGGGATGAACCCAAGACACACTTGACCCAAATCAAACAAGCCCCTTCAAAAGGAGGCGACGAAGGACAGAGGAAAGGACTAACGGTGGAGAAAATGAAAAAATGAAGGAAAGAAAAAACAAAGAAAGAAAAGGCTATGATACAAGGGACAGAAGGCAGTCCCACTTAGGATCTGAAGTAATGTTTGAGGAATTTCCCATTGAGTGGCAATGTGGTCAACTCTCATTTTAAAGTGTCAATCCTAAAAGTGTTTTCTCCCAAGATTTTTGATATCTGATAAGGGCCTGTCCATAATTTTTGGAATTTGGTGTGGCTGCCCAACTTTTCTTTCTCCTTATCCCACACAAGAACAAGGTCAGAGATCCTAAAGGCTTTAATGGTGGCTCTCTTGTCAAACCACCACTTGATGATGACCTGGTGCTTTGACACATGCTCCAGGGCCAAGGTTGTCTTCTCCTCCAGGTTGAGGAGGTTCATAAGTCTGACTTGTACTCGATCTTTGCCTCCCACATATTGGTCCATAAATCTCAAGATTAGGATTTTCAAGTTCATAGGGAAGATTAGTTGCAAGACATAAACCAAATGGTATGGGGATGTCCCCAAATCATTCTTGATCCTCATCTGGTTGGTCCATAGGGCATACTTCAGTTGTATGTGCCAATCCTAGAGATTGTCGTCTAGGAGATGTTTGATCACTGTTGTCAAGTTCCTTTTGGTAGAATCTTCTACTCTATTTCCTTGTGGATAATAACTAGAGGATAATTTGAGGATTACCTAGTTTTTGAAGGCCCATTGCATGAGCGAGGTGGATGAGAAAGAAGGAGCATTTTCACATACCAGATAAAACAACATTCTGAACCTGATTATGATGTGTTCTTCTAGGAACTTGGTCACTACCTCTATGGTGCAATTCTTTAATGCTTGGGCCTCCGTCCAACATGTGCAGTAATTGGTAGCTATTAGAATAAACTTATGCTCTATAGATGAAGGGGGATTAATCACTCCAACAAAATCTAAGCCCCATTGGGTGAACGGGCGTACCTCATATACCAGCTGCAAGGGCATTACCAGATTTCTTGACCGGGTTGCACTTGTTTGGAAAGTGTGGCATGATCTTACATGTTCTCCAGTGTCTTTGAATAATATTGGCCAGAAATTTCCTACCCTTAGGATTTGGTGAGAGGTTGCCTCGACTGAACTGTGCCCTATCCCATATTTGTCATGGAAATCTTCTAGGACTTGTTTTTCTTCCAGCCTATCTAGACACATCAGGTACAAAACTTCATAATTACGTTTATACAATTGGCCATTCTTTAGCATGTAGGAGGTGCTTTTTATTTTCAAGACCCTTATCTATGAGCCGTTCATCCCCTTTGGGTAGTGATTCTGCAGTAGGTAGTAGACTATGTCTTGGTACCATATATCAGTGATCACACCTTGGTCAGTGTAAGTTTGACATACTAGACCTTCTTCCACTTCATAGATTAGTTTTGTCAGGCCTTGGCCCCTTACTAGTTTCCTCAGCTATATTTCTAGGTCAAAATCTTGTAGGATTTCCATCCATTTCCCTCTTCACTCTCCCAGCTAATTCTGCATCAATAGAGACTTCACAGCTGCATTGGGGACTATCCCGAGGACTTTTCTCCTCAATATGTAGTGTCAAAAATTCTTCACCTCTTTGACAAGAGAAAAATATTGTTTTTCCAGGTTTGGGTACCTGATCTCAACATCCTTAAAGGGGAAACTCATGAATTCTATGGGTCTCTCTTCCTCACTGTCTTTCTTTTGAGTGAGGATACCTGTGCATGAGTGTTTTGATGCAAAAGAATATACTTTAAAAGGAATGGTGTAGTCAGGGATGACGAGGAAATGCAATATAAAAATTATGCCCTTTGTCTCCTTAAAATATTTCTTTACTAGGATAGTCCATTCAATCTTGGCATCCTTCTTGAGCATGTCGTTTAAGGGTTTGACTATTTCTACGAATTCGTTGATGAACTTCCTCACGAAGTTGATCTTCCCAAAGAAAGATTTCCGCTCCTTGTAGTTATGAGGCAGTTTCAATTTTAGAATGGCTTTTACCCTTTCAGGGTCTATGACTATCCCATCTTCTGAAATTATGTGTCCCAATAACTTTCCTTCAGTTACCCCAAACACACATTCCTTAGGATTGAGAGAAATACCAGATTTCCTGCATCTTTGAAGGCACTTTCTAAGATCATTTATGTGGTTTTCTCTTTGGTTTGAGAAGACTATGAGATTGTCCATGTAAATGATAATACATTTCCCAACCAACCCCTTGAAAGCTATGTCCATTTCCCTCTGGAAAGTGGCCCTGGCGTTAATTAGAATGAAGGGCATCCGTCGGTAAGCGAATATTCCCAATTTGGTTGTGAATGTTGTTTTTAGTTGGTCCTCTTTGTGTACCATTACTTGATTGTAGATAGACTAACCATCCAGGAAGGACATCATCTGGGACCCATTGAATATCTGCAACACTTCGTCAAGAGACGGGAGTGGGTAGTTATCTTTCTGAGAGGCCTCGTTCAGGTTTCAGAAGTCCACGCACGGTCAAATCTCACCAATTTTCTTTCTTACGGGTACCAAGTTGGCCACCCATGTAGAGTTTTGTATGGGGGATATGATTCTAGAATCTAGTAGTTTCTAATATTCCTTTTGTATCAAGATCTCCATAGTGGGGTTGACGGGTAGTTGACATTGGCAGAATAGTTTAGAATCTAGCTTTAGTGGGATATTGTGCATGATGACTGAAGTTTTGTATGTTTTTAGTTCTTCATAGCTCTAAACTATGACATATCAATATTCTATGAAGAGGTGGACCAAATCTTCTTTCTCTTCTTTGGTACATACTTTCCCAATGTGAACTTCTCTCAGCTTGTCTTTGGTGCGAAGGTTATAGGATTCATACTCTTTACCATTGGGTGGTATGTCTAGATGTCTTTTCATGGCGGTCCAATCACTGTAAAAAATCCTCTTTAATTCCACCATTCCTTTAGGTATGGAATTGGTTCTTAGGTTTATGATTCCTTGATCATCAGGTTCTTCCATGCTAACTTACTCCTCTGCCTCTTCTTTCTCTTCATCTATGATTTGTTTCTCAAACACTCCCACACACATGATGAACTCCGAGATGTGTTGGTCATCTTGGAAGACTTGGAAACTAGTGATGTCATCTGGGATGGCCGGGGTTGCCAGAAGTTCAACTTAGAAATTTATTAGTTTATACTTCTCCATTGGATGTAGTGAACTAGTAGATATGACTAGGGTGTTGGCCACCATGTTCTTCCTTCGTGGAATGGCCTTGATGTTGAATGCTTCAAAGTCAATGCTCAAGTCCCATACCCTATTTTGGTAGGCTAAAAGCCTCTTATCATTGCAAGAATACTGATTGCAGATTTTTTTGATGACCAATTGTGAATCTCCTTCCACCGTTAAGGCTTTTATTCCTTTCTCATGGTCCAGGAGGAGTCCATAAACCAATGCTTTATACTCTGCAAAATTTTTAGTGCACCGAAATTGTAATCTGTATACAGCAAAAAATACTTACCTCTCAGATTTATGAGTTCGATCCCCACTCATACTCCTTGTTTTCATTTGGAGCCATCGAAGTGTAATTTCCATATCTAGCATGTCTTTGTAGGTTTTGATCCATCCAAAACCCTTTTAGGGAATCCCTGTGTTCGGGGTTGTTGCTTCTTTTCTCCATCACTACCCGAGGAAGTTGACTCTGCTTTTTTCATCTTTTGGGTGCTTTTGGGGCCAGGGGATTTGGTATTTTCACCTTCTTTATCTTCTTATGGTTCTCTATATTGAAGATATGCTCCATCATCTGAAGTGCTCTAGTCACTGAGCAAGTTCAATGTAGGGCGTTGGGTGTCTATATCTGACTCACTGTCTTGAATTTTGGCTGGGTGTCTGTGTCCACTATGTTATCTATTCTAACCATAGAGTCACCTTCGCTTTCCATCTCAATGGTTTCCTTTCCCACTTCAGGTTCCCTCAGGATTTTGACTAGTAGAGAAATTGGGGTCAGCACTCGAGACAGTGCACCTTGGCAATTGAAGCACATGAATTCAAAGTGACTCTCTTGATGTAACTGATATACCCTGGTAATAGAAGGATGTTAGGGTATGCATCCTTCCCTAGGTGTTTCATGCTTCTTTTTATACTATTTGTGAAGCCTTGAAAGATATATTCATGGATGTTGGGTTCTAGTAGGCCTTGCACCAGACTATGTCCTTATTCCTTGACTTCCATGATTTGGAACATGAAAATTTCATCCATCCGATAGGTGCCTAGATCGGTCTGTGTGAACATAACTTCTTTAGTAGCATTATGCACAGTGATTATCCTTTTCAACTTAGGCTTTGCATCAATCTTGATTTGTTTATTCAACCCCTTCCATGGTAACCATAGTTGCGTGAAATCCATGGACAACCATCCTCTTAAGCATTTGGTCCATTCTCAACTTAGTAACATTCCATAAGTTTTGGGAATATCCACCACATGCACATCGATGTACTCTTGTATCCTTGGATCAACAACCAGTTGGATGTGTACATCCTTAAGAATGCCAATCACCTTGACCTTTATCTTATCAAGTTGGATCACCACTATGTTTGTGGTTTGTGGAACCATTCCCAGTTTCTGACAGATAGATAGTGGCACGACATTGTAAGATGCTCCAGAATCAATCAGGAAATTATGTAAGTTCTTTCCAAATATCTACAGAATGAGAAGGAATGGTGGTACCTCTATCTTATCTTTGAGCATCATCAAGAAAGATTTAGAAGCATTGATGTTAGAGGTGGTCTTTGAGTTGCTATATGTTGTCCCTTGTTTTGAGTGGTCCAAGGATTTCAAGAGGGCTTCTCTCTAAGAAGGGAAACCTTGGAGCATCTCGAACATTGATATGATAGCCTTGGTTTTCTTTAGCTCTTCAACTGCACTATATTTGTCATTTGACCATGTCAGGCTCCTATAACTAGTGAACGTGTTTGGTGGGGATGAGATAGGAGAATTCAGGCCTCTTGGTGGCATGGGATTATTTCTCAATCATGGATTTGGTGGAGTTGGTTTTTTACTTGGAGGTATAACATCGGTCATGGGTTCCTTTCGACTTCGTAGATCGTAGGAATTTTGGTCATCATTCTGAAAGACATGAAATTTTGAGTATTCAGGCTTTTCTCCCTTTGGAATGAGAAGACAAACTCTTCTTCTCCTGAACAAGGGCTTGAATTTTCTCCATCTCTAGATTCATAGGAATTGAACATCATGGCATTGAACTGAATGGATGGTTCCTTTGGATCCAGGGGATACTAATTATGGGAGTTGATTCCATATCCGTTGTTACTTTGGTGTAGATTTGAAGCCCTAACAAAATTAGCTTCCACAACTTCATAGGTGTTAGCAATATCCACTAATATACTACCAATGTTGGGCCGGGGGTTCCATGGTCTACTCAGTCTTTTCTTCCCAAATGACTTACCCTGGGTATTGTTGTTATTTTTTTAAGTGTTAAAATTTTGGTGCTGATTTTGGGGATAAGGATTTGGACTAGTCGGTGCTCGTTGGTATCCACTTTGGTTTTGGGAAGGATTTAACTTCATCTAGGTGAGCTCATTTGTGATTTGGGACATGGTCTTCTTTACATTATCTAATTCAGAGGTTAAGTGGGTATCTGGTTTAGCTTGGGGTACGACCCTCTGTTCTACAAATGTTATTTTATGAGCCTTGTAACTGGGATAAGTGAAGGATGGTGGTAGGGCTGCAAATGGTTGTGCTAGAATTAGATTTAGTAGATGGGGGTGAGTGGCCAAAGCTTGACTTCTTGTTGCAAATGAATGTGGGGCAGAAACATTGTTAATGATGGGCATTGTTGCAAAGTTCCCTTCTTGCGGATCCATTTGTTGTTTGAATGTTATTGCCTCATTGTAGACCTTTTCCATTGTGTCCCTATTCACAGGCGAGAGTCTTATCAGAAAAATTGAGGTGAAGGGATCCAAAGCTTTGAGGTAAAATTGTATGACGGCTGCCTCTGGTATGGTGTAAGGAGCTTCAAAATTTTTGTGCATTTTGTGGAAATGATGATTGAACATGGTGATGGGCTCCTTAGGATATTTTCTCATTGTTATGAAATGGTGATGTGTCATGGTTGGATCCACAAAAAACTTGAATTAATTAAGAAATTTGGTTTCAAATTCATTCCATGTAGGGATAGATCCCCTTGGTAAATTGAGGTACCAGTTGTATGTGAATTCTCCCAAGGAGTATGGGAAAAGAAGACAGACAACATCTTGGTGGGAAATCTCCTTGCGGTTGTAAATTTATTTGAAGGCACAGATGTGCTCTTCTACTATTCTTGATTCACCATATATGAAATGTGTGCAAAAACTTTCCAGATTTTTGGGCAGTTCATGGAGCTTCCTAACATAATTTAATGGTGAGATTTGTGCATTGGCGAAGAAAGACATTGGACGAGGTTGTTGCAAATTTTGATTTTGCATGTTCTGATTTTGATTTATAGCTATGGGAACAATTGGGGTAGTGATGTGTGATTTTTTTCCAAGTAGATTCTATGATTCGATAGGATGGTGAGAGGAATTCTCTCTTGTTTTCCCTTTGTTGCTGCGAGCTCTACGCTGGTGAGTGAGTTAAATGAACTCGCTTCTTTTCAGAGATGATCTAAGCACTCGATTGAACCTCTCTAAAGAAAAGGATCTAATGTTTTCCAAATTTTTAGTCTTGAGGCCCTCCTTCTAGTGCCACTTCTGTTGAGCATTGTTTTTACAGAAGTTAATGACTAGGATCTTGAGATTCGACTTCCTCTCTTGAAAGAATAACAAAGTTATTCCCAAGGTTCTCCAGGGTTGGGTCACAACCTGCTTTGTTACTTAGTTGAAGATACATGTAAATGTTCACGTGGAGGCATTTTATAGTATGTTCAAGACATCAAAGTGCAAAATAACTTTAGCACTTTTTTGGTATTTTCCGATTTATCAAAGATTTGTGTTTTAATTAAAGATGCAATTTTGTATTTTTTGAGATGATTACTTTCAGATTTATGATAGAATTCAAATGAATAGGGTGACAAGAAATGAAGTAAATTTCTAAAATGAAATCCTACAGACATAAACCACTATAAACCTTTCCTTGCAAATTGAATGACGGAGATATTTGGAACAAACCTATGGAGTATAAATTAGAAAAAGTCACAATTCTATACCCAAATGATGCAATAGTTTGGAGAGAAAATAAATTCAACCGTGCAAGATTTTCAAAATCTATCAAATTGCAAAGCCACCAATATGTGTGTACCCATGAGATGGATTTATCATTAAGCCCAATAGATGATCCCTTCCACACATTCGTCACAACAAGGTAGGTAGACAACATCTAACTCTAACTAATATAAATGCAAATTTGAAACACAATAAAATGATTGGCTCTTTGAAAACAATGAACGAGTATGCATACATTCACTAATTCACATAGGTAGTAGCAATTAACACACCATGAATGAAGCACCAAATGTAGATCTTTATTGCATTAAGAATCTGACCATATTACATTGTTTTTTCTTACAATATATAGAGTTCTAATCTACAAACTCTGAATGCCAAAATTAGGGCATCAGAGAGTCTAAATTAATGAAATTAAACTAAAACTAGAACTTTTCTAAATGGAAACTACTACTAGCTGATACAAAGCAACTTGCATGGATTTTTAATCCATTTACAATTAGGTTTTCAACATGAGAAGGATCAAAATCGTCAAGAAAAGAGAAAGAAAGAAGATAGGGTTTATCTTCATGCAACTGAAGTCTTCTTCTTGATCTTTGAATTCTACCTTGGATTCATCATCTAAGGTTCTCTCTACGGTGGGAACTGATAGAGGACCCTTAGTCCTTCAAAAACAAACTCTACTTGGGCACCCATCTGATCTAGAGTTTGAAAACCATGCAAAAACCTGATCTTGCTGGAAACACCCATATTTTTGGACCCCGACCTCTCCTCTTAAGTTTTTTTAAGTGCCCCAAAAATGCTAAGTGATGATATCTAACTCTGGAGGCCCAAAAGTTTTGGCCCTTTTGGAAACTGAATGCTGAAATGTTTGGAAGACCAAAAGGCCGAAAACCTACATAGGATGAAAAGCCTAAATGTATGAAGGGCCGAAAGGCCAAAATGTCTAAAGGGTCGAAAGGCCAAAATTTAGCCCTTTTAAAAAATGGCTAAGTGTGAAATTATCTCCTACAAAAAAATGATGAAGGGATTTGAGGAGTCATTTTGGAAAGACTTCTGGATGTGTAGCCCGAAGCCTTTGTATGATCTCCTAAACTTCCTCATAATTTTTTTCCTTCTTCTTTGCTTTGTTGACCCTTCATTCTTGCTTCTCCCTGAATATGGTCAATTCATAAGCAAAGAAATTGATCTCCTCTTCATGTTCTAACATTACCTGCATGTCTTCCCTAGAGTGGAACAACATTTGTAGGGCCTCTTTGGTGCTGAACTCCACTAGAATATCTTTGAACTGTTGAACCGCCACTTTTGATGGACGCAGGATATGTTTATCTTGGTCCCGGTATAAATCAAGGTCGATCCCTGTGAAGAAACCATCTATATCCTCTACCCACTCCAAGACCTCCTTTTGTTTTTACAATATGTTGGCTTGAAATTATTTGTAGACCTTAATTATTTTGGCTATGCGCTTGATCCAGGTCCCAAAGTTGTGTATCTCTTCACCCTCATATATCTTCACTAAGATCTAGAAGTGTTGTTTCTTAATTATTTTTAGGTCTTGGAGGGCAGCTTTCCATTTTCTTAAATCAGACTCTAAACCACCTTCATTCTCCATTAGGTCTATTAACTTGGCCACTTTAATAAAAATGACTCTCTAAGGCCTAAACACCAGTTTGATGGCCCCTTCTCCATATTGTTCAAAGTCATTTTTCTAGTATGCACCCACTTGGATGAAGGAAGGGGTGAATCTAGGGTGGCCCTCTTTTCTAATACGACCTATAATGAGGCCTGCGGGCAACTTGGATCAATGGGACCCACCATTTTATGAATGAACTTCTTCAGAGTCTCATTCTACTCTCTTAGGGACTTTATAGTTTCCTCATCCTTGCTCATGAATCCTAGAGCATGCTTAAGCCCTAAAGATTCCAATGTCTTTCTCCCTTCCCTAGTAGGTTGACCCAAGTCTACCACTTCAAATGTGTAATCTTCTGGGGTGGATTGTGTTTGAGAAGTGCTAGGAGAGGGAATTGCTACTTGTGCCTTCCAACGACCCCTAGTGTCTTGGGTGATATAGGATATTTTCCTAGCTGGTATGATGACCTCTGTTTGGTGGAAGACTTGCCATAAAGATGCCATACTTGTATCCTCCCCCTCTTCCTCATCTATTTAAGTCCTCTTCTGGGTCTTAATCTCTTTAGGAAACCAAGTAGGTTTACTAAAGGCAGTGATTGGCTCATATGGGGCAATGTGGAGGATCACCCCCAAGTTCTATGACCCGGTGATCAATTGCTCTTATGATTCTTTATCCTGTTCTCCCTCCTATTCACCATCTCCCTCATTCACTTCTTCTTGTTGACCTTCTCCTTCTCCCCTTCATTCTCCTCCCATCTCTTCCTCTACTACTCTGTCTTTCCTAACCTTACCTTGGGCCTCATCCCCTAAAGAACTGATTAACACTTCTATATTGAGGCCAGTCATGGCCTACAGTGTGGTTTTAAAAGGTGACACAACTTCTGTGCTTATTGACCCCTGAGGAGTTGGGATGAAGCATGGTATGGGTATGGAGAGAGGTGGGGTAGATGTTGGCACTATGAGTGGTGGAGTAGGAATAGGAAGAGTTAGAATGGGAGGTGGGAGAGTAAAAGTTGAAGGAGGTGGAGTTGGCATTAGAGTTGGGAGAGAAGGTGGTGGAGTGGGAATTGGAGGCGGGAGAGAGGTTGGTTGAAATGCAATGTGAGGTGGTGGAGTGGAAGTGGAACTTTCTCCTATAGCTCTATCCCCTATTGTGTCCTGAGCTATTATAGCATCTTGAGTTTCAGGCCCTTGGCCTGTGTTGGAGCTTATCCCTATGATTGACACATTTAGTGCCAGATTGGTGAACTGAGCTGGAAGTGGAGTGAAAATTACATGCGAATAGATAAGTATTGGATCCCCCATGTCAGAACCTATTTATGAATTAGGTGTGTCCTTCTCCTAGTCTGCAAAGCTTTCGAGGCCTTCAAAGTCAGATATTTGGAACTCATCTAAGCCTAAGACATCCAAGGGATTGTCCTGCTCTTTAGGATCTTCTATATGTTTCCTAGAAGTCTCCATTTCCTTCCTCTTCTGAGATCTTTTCCTTTTTGCCAAAGGTACATCTTCTTCTTCTTATGGCTCCTCTTGTAAAGTTTCTAGTTGTGGAGACACAAAATTTCTCCTCCTTTTATACATTTTCTACCCCTTTTTGATGGTAGGAGGAGATTGGTCAGAAGTGGAAGGGCCTTCATCTTGTGGGGCTTATGATGATCCCACTGGAGGATCTATTTGTCTATTCATCCTAGTTTTAGGAGCCTTGTGCCCTGGGTTAGGCCCATACTCTACCGCACGTTCATGGCTATAAACTATGCTTGGCTTCTATGGTGGTGCTTTCTTATATTGGGGCACTGTAGACTTCTCCCCATGTTTCTTATCCACCTTCTTGGGTGGATCCATCAATGTATTCACCAGGATTGGATCCATTTTATAAGGTCTTTTGATCAATGTTTCAGTTGTTTCGATCACATGCCTAGCTCAGAATTCAATGTCATCATTCTCATCCTTATCAATTTCTGCATTCATGATAGGTCTGTTGTATATTTTGTCCATAGTGTAAATGGCCTCCATCAACCTATCTGAATCATTTTCTGAAACCTTTGGGGGAATTAGGGTCTTCAAATTTTCCTATGCAATGGTAAGGGACATCCTACAATAGTCCCTAATTCTAAGCTCATGATCATCTATATAGTTTATCCAGTGATCTTCAAGATGTGGTTTGTGAATACAAAATCTTCCAATAATGTGGTTGTATGTACCTATTGGGTCGAACCTAGGCTGGACTATTTTGTAGAGTTGAAGTAGGAAATCAACCCACTAGAAAGCCAAGGATTTGTAGACCTTCATGTCTTGTAGAGTGTATGGGTCTAGAGAAATAGGGAAATCCCAACAATGCTTCTTCTTATGCTTTATATGCTCATAGGCATCTGTGAGTTGTCTAGCCATTTCCAAAGTGATTACCCAATCAGATGGATACCTAGGCAACTTCTTCAATTTGAAAGTAGACCCTGCCACTTGGATATATGTGAATGTTCTAAATTATATGTAATAGGCCCCAATGGCCCTCACCTTGACAAATTCTTCCTCTGACATCCTCTTTGCGAAGTCACCTTCAATAGATCGAATGATCGCAAAAATGAAAGTGTCATTTACTATTCTGTAATCTAGGCTATCCTCTAGCATATTTTCCTTTCTAACTAGCTATGGATATACAACATGGGGCCATGCATTCTGATAATTTATGTTCCCCATCTTAGTCAACCCTGGATAATCTACCCATACAGCTAATAAGTACACTATGTATGTACTCATATAGAATTTTGGGTTATGTTTCATAGCAGTTAGCTGCTCATCCAATCTGTCACTGATAATGGTTCCCTAATAAAACCTAGACTTGCGACCTATGATTTTATCTATCAAGAGGATCATCAAATCCTCAATTTTGATGGAATGAGATAGTCGATACACTCTTCTTAACAATGTCACCACTACCTGGATGTCATCTTTCAAATATCCCCTCCTGAGGTCTATTTTATCCAACTTGTTTTTTGGAAGGGGTTGCTTGAGGTAATTGTTAATCATGATCTTGTATGCATCTTCAACTTTGTTTATGAACCATCTAAGGCCCTTTCCAATGAAGAAGTCATAAAACTTGTCTATACCCTTGTGGAGGTGGAAGACCTCTTCTATGATGTCTAGCCTTATGTCCAACACCACCTGTCCTTCTGTATTCTAGACCACCCTTTCATTTGGATTGTAGTGGTTTGATAAGGTCATTATCAGGTCAGACAAGGAGACAACCACTAAGTGGGCTGCTGCATTAACTAGGCCTGATAGGACTAGTGAGGTGCAGTCTTTAGATCTTCCTACTGGTTGGGAGCATCTTACCAGGAACTCATCCTAGTCCACATTCCCGATGTCGGTGTCTGTAATTTCCATGAATTTATTCTTGATCTTTGAAGGGGGGTGAATCCCCTTATATAGGTACTTCATTGGAGATGTTGTTCTTTTCTCAGGCATTCCTACGAGAAAGGTGCAAGTATTAGTATTTTTATTGAAAAGAGAAACTATAAAAATAGGAAAAAATTGATTAATCTAGGAAAATAGAAGTGGAAAATCTCTTTAAGTAGCTAGAAATGTAGATTATGCACTTTTGGCCCTTTCAGGCTTTCAGATGCTGAAAACTAGGTCGATGTCTGAAAGGGTCAAAAGTGCAAAAAGAAAAAGCGATCAGGAACCAATCTTTCAGGCTTTCAGGGTTTGAAAGTCCAAATAGAATCTCAGACTCTGAAAGTCTGAGACCCACAGATGGATGACCATGTTTGATGATTCGGTCTTGTTGGTGTTTCAAACATTTCAGAGGTCCAAAATTTTGAAAAGGCCAAAGGCGTGAGAAGAACTTGGGAAATAGAAAACCTAACCCAGTTTTCAGCCTTTCATAGGCCAAAAAACCTGTGACAAAGGTTGCGACAGAAAACCCTAGGGGACAAGACAAAAAATGAAAAAAATAAAAAAGGAGAGGGATCCTCCCTCGTAATCCCAAATGTGCAAACCTGAAGGACTTGGGGGGGAAGCACACTAGACTGGACAACATGACACAAAAAACCCTAACCTAACCAACAAAGGAAAAAACACCAAAATTGGATAGCAAGAAAGACCTACCTTTTGAGCATGTGGGGGTGGAGGACGAGGACAAGAGAGGCCGAAGGTGTAGGGACAAAAAAATGATGAGTGAGGACAACGAATGGAAAGGTCATGGGAGAATTGCAAATGTAGGAGGAAGAAAATGCAAAGTGAATTTCACTTAGGGCTCAAGCCTTTAAATAGCTCACGCACTACCTCACCATCTTTTGGTGTTTCGACATACGAAACACGGAAAGGTCCAAAGGTTTGGTCCTTCTTCCTTTTGGCCATTTCAGAATTTTGGGGGACTCTAGGTCCTCCAAAATGCAAAAAGGGAAAAAAGGCTAAAATTTTTTATGGCTTGGCTCAACAGGTCCGTTCAAAGACCCACTTGCGAGGAATCGGGAAAGGGGGACACTCAAGAAAACAAAAAGACACAAAAGCAGGGTCCCCATGGTCAGAGGACCAAAATGGGGTGTGTTTTGTAGATCGACAACATGTGACATTCCAAAAAAGTGTTTAAAGACCTCTAACAAGGCCACTCCTAACAGGGTGAAAATCTTAATAGATCTGAGGTAAATCCCCTAACAGGGTCAAATTTATAAAATGTGTTTGTAATATTTTACAGGATAAGTTCTTAACCAAGTGTACTTTAGAAGGGTACATTTTTATTGTGTGTTACAATTCCCATAGAGGTTTTTACCAAATTGGGTTTCCTCATTAAATCTAATGTCAACATAGTTAAATTTGGTGTTAATTGAGTTAAATATGGAGTTGTATAAGTCAATCTAATGTTGCTAAGTTTGAATGATTGATTTATGTATATGAGATGTATTGCTTCTTATGTTATTAAGTTTATTGGTGAATTGGTTATTTATTGTATTCAGTATTACCAAGTGAATCAATGAGTTTAGTTTTAAATGTTTAAGTTTTGATTTTCCTGATTCACCTCCCCTCTTAGTGGGACCAACAGATAATTCATAATTTAGATTAAGATTCCCCACCTCCCAAAATGCAGAAAATATATGAGGCTGTTCCCGTTGTTCCCTATGAAGACTCTAAAGGAGAGGGAGAAGTAGAGGACACTACTAGTACATTGAAATCATTAAGAGATGATAAAGAAGTAAACCAGTCACCCCCCTCTTGTATTTCAGGAAGAGATACATGTATACAAGGCTCAACTTCCTTATGAAGAAGAGCCTATAGACCTCACCGATGAGAATGACTATTTATACTAGATTTATTGAAGATGATAAATTCATCCACACAAAAAAATTCAAGGATGTTTAGATACAAATGAAGATGAAGTATTTTGAAGAATAGAAGCAAATCAGACTAATGGGTGTTGAGGAGTCCATACATGAAGAATTTCTTATCGTCTAGATGAAACCAATAAATTGATACAAAAAGTGACATGTTGCTTGTTCCTAGAATTTCTCTTAAATATTTATTTTTTCTTAATCAGATAAGGAGATAAGATGACCCTACAATTGTAGCAGAATTTGAGATAGAATAAAATATTGTTGGATTAGGATCCAACCCTAAAATAGAAACTTTGGCTACATGGGTAAGTTTAAAGAGTCCTCACAAACCAAAATTAATTGATATTGTCAAAGAATTTAATGGAATAGTAGTTGTTCAAACAATGGATGATACTTCCCCACTAGTTTCTACTACATAGATGATTCATAGAGAAATGTTTAACAAGGATCAAGTTAAACATATGCAGTAGAAGATTGAGTAAGCACAAACTAGGGAAGTGAAGATGAATAAAGTAATCAATGAATTGTATCTTACCAATGCTACTTTAAAGGAGTTAAAAGAACTGAAGGGTGAATGTGAGAGAAAGGATTTGATATTACATAAAGATTCTCCTTCTATACCTCATGATGTTTTAGTTGATAAAGTTTCCAAAGAACAATTTGATGAGATTTTTGTAGAAAAGATGATGCATGAAGTTCCTAAGAATGTGTTTAATACTTTAGAACAGGTTTTATCTTTTAGAGTTGATTTGGTCATTAGAAAGTGTGATGATTTATGAAATGGTTATCATACTTTATCAAATATGTTGGAAACATTTGAAAACAATAAACCACAACTTGAGGAACTTTCTAGGAGATGGAAACCATCACACTTTGAGCTAATCAGGCTTTGTAAAGTTACACAGAGGGACCTAGTTGCTCCTGTGGAGATAGAGGAAACAAAAGAAAAAATTGATACTATTATCAACGAGATAAAGTACATTGAACATGAAGATGGAAGAATAAAAAACAAATTATCTTCTTTCCACACTATTAAACATTGGACAATTCTAGGGTTTGTTGATAAAGATGACTGAGTGAAGAGTTTAGATGAATGAAAAATTGAATACAAAGATATGATCCCTAAAATTATTTCTCACTTTAAGGAGGATAAAGAATTCAATGTGTCAAAGTTTAACACATTTCTGGATAGGGTTATTTTTCTTGAGAATAGGTTTTCGAAGTTCATGGTTGAGGTTCGTGCCATTACATGAAAAATATGGAGAGATCATCTACTCAACATGCCAGATTTCTTACACCATCAATGACCTACACACACTCAGATTTATGAATGGGTTCAAGAATATATAAATTGTACCAAGACACCTTCCAAAGGAAAGAAGAAAGTGATCAAGGAAGAAGATAAAATCATCACATTATTATGTCCATAATAGGGACACTTTCCACATTGTTAATTATGTTATTTCAAAACTCTTAATTATGTTTTAGTGTTTTAATGTTTAGTTTAAGTTTGGGATTTTTAGTTATGAAATGACACATATGTAAATGGCATGAAGCTTGTCACTTCCCCTCATTTTCTATAAAGGGGAAACCAGGACTGTAGTAGAATAGATTAGAATATAATAAAATATCATAGCTGCTAAACAAAAACTATTATATTATATGTTATTTTTTGAAGCAATAAAATGATCCTATTTTTTACACCCCAAATTGTGGTATGAAGTTACTTTGTTATTGGATTAGCCCTTTGTGATTATTGATTTTTAGAATCAATGGCATCTTTAAAACTTGTGTAGAGAGATTATTTGCCTTTCACATTAACCTGATTATCAAGAAGAATTTTTGAAGTTGTTCCTATGTTTCTTGTCTAAATTTGTTTTATGAAAGAGAAATTAAAACAATTGGATTGTTTGATGTGTTGTGTACTTACTATTTCTTTATTGATAGGATTGGATGGTTGATAGTTTATGTCAAGGATAAAGTACAGTCTCACTGAGTTGTACATTAGGGTTTTATAAGAAATGACTCTATGTGTAATTAGGACAAGGGAATGGTCTTGAATTCTTCAAATTTTTATTTATTTATTTATCAATTTCATATTTATTTCAAGAAAGTAGGAAACAACATAAAATAGAAGAAATAGAAGTACAGATAAAGTTGCAATCAGATAAGTGTAGGAGTAATATTTTTGTAGATAAGATTAAGAAGAAGTGATTAAGTGATCTAAAATTAATCTTGTATTTCAAGTGTATGCTTCTCTGAAGTAGGTATTAAGAAGGAAGATTGAAACAATATTCTATAAAAAGCTTCAACTCAGATATATATTTGAAGAATAGGCTTACCTGCTGATATAGGATCCCAACTCTAGTTGTTACCGAGAGTCATCTTAACTCTGCTTCAAGGTCTCTAAATGGACCTTATAGGGTATTACCAAACCCTAACTTAAGGAAGTCACTAATATCTTCACCTCAAGTGCTATAGACCTAGTTCTCATTATAAATATACTATTTCATGCTATGAAATCTAATAGGATAGATCTATCCTCCTAGATAAACCGACTGGTTCAACTTGAATAATGTAACAATACACATTACACATGGAAACCATCACAAAAATGCTCAAGATAATTCTTGAAATGCTCTCTGTATTCACAAACTCTAATCTCTTACAAAATACAATACTTTCCTCTCTTTTTCCTACTAGTACTCTCTTACAAAAGCTTTCAACTATATATCTATCCATCATAAATATCTCCAAAATATCTCATGCTCTCTAACAACTTCAACCACCTTGCACAGAAAGCATGGTCGAGCCATAAATGACCCTCCCATCACTGGAAAAGGTGTCACTATACATTAAAGACAAAAATGACATGATGAGAGTCATTATAGTTGACCCAGCTGGTCACAAACATCACATCCTATTTTCTGGGGTTGTTAACTGACATAATTGAGAAAAAAATCACCATTACCGAGCACTAGTCCCGAGCGTCAAAGTTAACCTTTGTCTTCAATACCCGAGCGCCAATCAAGAACCCAAAATATGCAAGAAACCCCAAGAAACATCACCAAGTGTAGTATGAAGAATTCTTCAATCTGTTGAGAGCAAGCTCAAACATGAAAACATTAGTGGTTTAGCACATAAATCATTTCAAAAGCATGTAAAAGAGCAAGTAAGCAACAAAGAATACCAAATAACATCAGATTGAGCTTAAAATAAGTAAACAAATGCACCCTATTTTACTCATTTTGATTTGCTCATTTTGATGGATGTGGGTGTGCTCTCTCAAACACACAAAATGCTATGGATCCCAATGAAATGCAAGATTAACAAGACAAGAAGAAAGATTCAAGAGCTAGTATGAAGAACTAGTCTCAAATATTCTTCAAGAAGATGATATTCTAAGCTAGTTATGAAGATGATATGCATATAATATATAGAAACTAAGATTTATTCACCAATTTGAAACCTAGCATGTGATTTCTAAGTGACTTAAATATGGAAAGCGTAAAAACTAGAAACTAAGAACATAAGCATGAAAATAACTATGAATTCTAAAGCAATTCTAGCATAATAACAATGCACAATGAGAGATGAAAATATGAGAGGAGAAGGCCTCTATTTATAGAGTTTTT
>MU225313.1:1147032-1184673 GCA_018584345.1 Thuja plicata
TGATTTGATTAATGCAAGATCATGCTAGGATGAGTGTGTGATGTGTTCCTAAAGATGACAACCTAAGTGAGGTCCTAAAATGCAAGCTAAGTGAGCTTAAGAAGAGGAGGAACTTGTGTTTGTTGTGTTAAACTGACTAGTCATATTGTTCAAATCCAACAAAAGTAGAGTTTAGACGATATTTTCCCATGAAATGAGCAACCTTGTTGTTGTAAATCACTTTTTGAAATTGTTCTCATTTATGGATTTCTTGCTTGATAGAATTGATAATGTGTTGGTACTTGGTAGCCTCTCAGGTTGTGCTTTTCTGTTCTCTTTGCACGGGTGGTAATAGAGTTTTCACCTTGTTATGCTTCTTGGAATCAGTCATGTCCTATAAGTAGATCTGATCTTGGATGAATAGTTTGAGGTTTTTAGGACATATCTCATAAAAGACCAAATTTTTTGCAAAAGGATGTTGTCTTGATAATCTGGCAAAAATCTTGATCGTGTTCTGATTTTTCAATAGATTTGTTCTATGGAAAGAACCAATTTCAACATAATCAAACCAGAAAATAACAAGCATGTGTCTAAAAACAATTCGATAAGGGACAAAGAAACCTTGAAGGATACAAGCACATGACAAATTTGAGTGTTGGATATTCTGTCTGTGTTTTGGATTTGTCAATGTTCTTCAATCACTTCAAGCACAAAATCTACCTAAGGAATTGGAATAACATGAAAATACTTGCTCGTAAGCTTAGGCACACACACAAGAGCTAATCAGAATATGGCTGTCACCAAGCACGCAATGGCTCTAGTCATGACACCGTATTATCCAATTCCAAACACTCAGGGTGGTACGAATGTACGAGTGATCTTGGGGAAGTTACTATCTTCCTTGCACAAGCATTATCACCTTTTGGGGGTGTTTCGGGTAGCTTCTAAGCCTAGAGTTTTTAGTATGATTCTCCATTCGATTGTATCCTCTATGTCTGCGCAAGCACGATTCATGCGTATATCCCCATAGAGTGTCTTGACAAAAGTGGTCACGTAAACATGATTGAGACCGCAAGGCCACACTTAAGTTAGAGGAGAGCTAAGTATAAGCTAAAATGACAACTGAATCTTGAGGCTTTAACCCCAAAGAGTAAATTTGATTAACGTGAGTTAGAGTGGTGTGGCTTACACCTCATTCTCACGTGGGTCATTCTTGAGAGATTTTTTCCTCAACCGACAGGCCCATCTAAAGGAGTGATAGTAACTTGGATTGGCGAAAAAAAGGAGTCTGGATTTTTTATTTTACCACAAGGGGAAAAGAGAATACTCTCCTATCTAGTATCATTTTCTCCACAAGCACGCAAGACACGCTTTGTTCTTTCCAAAAGATTTGATTGTTTAATACTAAGTAAGTGTGTCTAGGTTTTTGATCTTCCCAAAAGGGAAGAGAGCATAATCCCCTAACACTCACTTAGGATTAGACAAGAAAATCTAAATAATTAGTCTAGGTTCCTAAAAAAATATTAATACAAACATGATCATTTGGTTGATGTAGATCTGAGGCAACCTGTAAGACAAATGTGAGTAGTTTTGAGATTGTGTCTTTGACAAGCGGTGTTGCAAAAAAATTAGTTAGTAGTTCTATGAATATTGATCTTTGAAAAGCGTTATTAACATAAGAACTACTTAACAATTGTTAGTACATGATAAATCCAACTTAGACAGAGTGCAGACATCGGTTAAGGTTGTAGACACCGATTCTGGTTTTTTTTTTCTAAAAAAGACAGAAAGCAGAAAATTCTCCAAAAAACACAGAAAAAATAGAAAAAAGCTATACCAGTCAGAGATGCTGGTTTATAGAGCATAGACACCGAAGTAGGGCGCAGACACTGATTTGTGAATCGTAGACACCAGTTCATGAACCAACATTTACGAAGATGTCGATGTACCTGCAAACACAAAAAGATAGCAAATAAAGTCACTTTTCTTCTTCTTAGTCTTTAGTTAGATCAAATTTAGCTATTTTGAGAGTATTAACACAACTTAAAAGCTAGTGTTCTTTGAACCATTATCAAAATGTATTCTTCCTAATGAAAATTTGGCATAATTTCTGCTTGTAAAATGAGTCTTTGCTAAAAAATAGAATGATAAGATGCCAAAAACTAGTAGGAAAACCAAAAATCCTAATAACTCAAAATGTTGTGTTTGCACAGTCTCAAACTAGCTCTTCCAGGCAGAGACACTAGTTTAGAGTGGAGACACTGGTTGAGTGTAGATGTCGAATGATAGTTCAGTGAGAACCAGCATTTGCACAGATGCCTCTGCGTGAAACGCAGACACTGATCCATGTTCTGGGTGAAATTTGAAGAGAATTAAATAAGAAGTTAGAAATTTTAGGGATGTGGGTCCCACCGGGCGTGCAAGAATGTAGTATGAGGAATTATTCAATCTGTTGGGAGAAAGCTCAAACATGCAAACATTAGTGGGTTAGCACATAAATCATTGAAAAGCATGTAAAAGAGCAAGCAAGCAACAAAGAATACCAAATAACATCAGATTGAGCTTAAAATAAGTAAACAAATGCACCCTATTTTACTCATTTTTATTTGCTCATTTTTATGGATGCGGGTGTGGTCTTAGGTTCCCTTGACCCAGGGTTCAAATCTTAGGGTCCCACAGTTTCTAGATCTCGGTCTTTGCAAAAAGTTATTTCCCGCTTTCTGGTCGACTATTTTGGGGTTCCGAAGTGGTAAATCTTAAATTATATTTAATATAGGTCCTCTTCTAGGGGCATGGGTCTAATTGGAATTTAATTCTCCTATGTTGGCCTCCTTAGAAGATTGTGCCCTAATTTCATATAAAAGGAATCCATCTCCTCTCATTTTCTCTAAGTCTTCCAAGTGCAAAAAAAAGCTCTAACCAAGATTTTGTCAAGAAGCAAAAAGTTCAAGCATCCATTGCTCTACATGTTTTCAAGCTCTCAAGGTGTTCAAGTCTTCCTCTCAAGCATTCAAGTTCTCCATTGAAGATCAAGGATTCAAGCTTTCAAGCCCTTGAAGGGATTTGGTTCAAGCATTCAAGATTTATCATTCAAGCCCTAGATCTAGCCATCATGATGGTGTGATCTTCCTTCAAGATCCTTTGTTCATCCTCAAGACCCTTTCATCATCTCTTCAAGGTGGATTCCAAGCATACAATCATGGAGATTTATGGTTTCTAAAGTCCATGCTTTCATATTTACATACTTGCTTACATTTGAATTACAATTACATATATATTCAATATCATAGCTTCATTGTTAGATTCAATTATACTACTTGCTAGCATTCTTATTTCAATTATTGATTTCAAGGTTAATTTCTAAATCTGGGTTTGACCAAGGAAAACCCCTCCCCCACAAAAAAAAACCTCTTTTTCTTGTAGGTACAGGTTCAAAATAGCAGATTTGAGACCAGATCTGGATACCCTTTTCGGCCAACTTCTGGGATCGCGAACAAAGTCACTTTCAGATATGTGCAGGTCAGGGTCAACATTATTGGGTCGGGGTTGACATTTGTGGGTGAAGGTTGACATTTTTCATAAGAAAACATCAAAATAGAAAAATATTTTTGGGTTTTGTTTGTCTCTGCATTTCCTTTCCAGATCATACTTTGAATATTCCAGAAACTGAGTATAGACCCCAGAAAATAGCATTCTTTGATCTGCAATATTTTAAGGTTAGTACTTTTCTATCATTAATTTCAATTCAAATCCTTAATCATTCTAAATCTATCACACATTTATATTTATTTCAAAACACATTTTAAGAGGGAAACCTAAGATCTCCTTCTTTATTCTTATTTCCAATAGATTGATTCGTTTATGCATTGATCCTTTTTGGGTTGATCAATTTGGATCCTTCCTTTGTGAATTTGAGAATAAAAGGGAATATCTTATTTATTACTCCACTCTAAGAATTAAATGTAAGGTGATAAGTGATTTGAGTATCAAAACACTCTTATTCAATAAACATCATTTTTCTCCTTTACATTTTGGTGAACCCGCGATAGATAACTCTTTATTTTTGGTGTTAGATTTGCATTTCATATTAGATCTTGCATGAATATAGAAGTAGGTTTTCTTTTATGCTCTTGCATTTATATTTCAAAATTCATAAAAATCACAAAATTTCTTTAAAAGTACAAAAACATTTACATTTTTCATTGTGTTTAACATGTATGATTTTTGTTTTGAATACTTTGATGAGGCTTTTGTTGCTAAAGAGGATAGAGCCCCTAATGAGATACATGGAAGTGAGGATGAAATTTGTTTGAATAACATCTCCATTGATCCTATTCCTATTTTATCTTCCTCTACAATCTCTTCAATTGACCTTTACCATAGAAGTGAGTTAATGATGGATGTTACTTCTTCTCCTAATATATGTCTTTTCTATGAGCCTACTTTAGAATATAATTCTTCCCCCTTTAAGGATCAAGCTTTAGGTGCTCCTACAATGTACTTTATTGCTAAGGAGGATAATCCTCCTATTTGGGATGAACCCTTGGATTTGGATGTTGATTACTCTCTTCCTCATGAAGCCATTGTGAATAATCCTCCTATTTGGGATGAACCTTTGGATTTGAATGTTGATTACTCTCTTCCTCATGAAGCCATTATGGATGATTCTACTTTTTGGGATGAACCCTTGGATAAAGACATTTATTTATTCCCTTCTTGTGAAGATGATTTGATACAAGAGGGTGATTTATTAATGGATGACATATTCATACATGATCATGACTCTTTTTCTAAAACACACTCTCCTTATGTAGACATTTTAGAGAAAGAAGAAAACATTATAGATTTTTTACCTCCATTTTGGATTTCTTATAGTAATGAGACATTAGAGGAGAATGATATGAATTCCCTTAATGCTCTCCCTCTTAGTAATGATCCTATAGAGAATCAAGCTCCTACCCCATCTTCTCCTAAGATGTATTTCTTTATTTTTCCTTCTTGTGAATCTATCAAACATACTAATGATGACATAGTAACTACTGAAGTTCAATTGACTTGTTCTCATATAACTTCTTGTTATGGTCATGGTTATCATTTACTAGGATTCCATACTCAAGGATGTTCTAAGCATAAATAGGGAATTCAAATGACCTTACATAATGGGGGGCATGAGAATTATTATGGATTGGGATTTAATCCTCAACAACATAGCAATGTTACCAGTGTCTCAAAGAACATTTCAAAACATGAGGACCCTATGAAGGAATTTGACCAAGAGGTTTTTCTGCCTAAACTCCTTCGTGCTAAGATGATTACTAAACCTAAACACAAAAAGAAACGTAGTCTATACTTGAAGATTCTTCCTTTTTGTTTCTATCATAGATTTCATGATAACTCTAATGAATGTCATGCTTTACATCATAAGATTAGGCAGTGCAATGATAGTAAAAATATTTATATATCATGTGGCAATGAGTTATATTTCAATCCTATTTTCTCTAAATAACATTTATGTTCCTATTATGGAACTCCATATTATGTTAAAAATGTTAGCCTAATCTTTGGGGGCTCTTGTCTTGCATAGTATTGTGAGAAATATAATAGGTCCCCTTTCATCATTGTCCCTACACTTGGGGGGAAAGGATGCCATCTCCTTCTTTTCTATCTTTCTGGGATCCACTTTCCCTTGGTTAACCAGTATTTATCTATTATGTGATATCCAACATACATGAAAATTTTGGTTTGCATTAAGGATCCATGTCTTTGATTATAACCTATTTCTTTGTTTGACATTGGGTTTCCATAGTTGATAAATCTCTCACCTTGGAAACTGAATAATGTACTATACCTCATAAGGGTTAATTTTTAAACTTCTCAAATGATATCTCTTTGTTATAATATCTCTTGATATAGTTTGATATATCCATTTCTTTCATCCCTAAGGGGAAAGGTATTTTTCTTCTTCCTCTATCTAAGGATCTACTTTCCTTAGCTTAGTGGCATTTTTTTATCATATAACATTATTTTCTTATAAAGATTTATGTTATGGCCATCGATACCCTCTTATTTGAGAGGTGATAGTCCTAGGTCATCACCTCTTATTTATTTTGAAAAATATGCTTTTGATAAACTCTTTCTCTTGCTTTGGGTTAGAGTTTGATTCCTTCATCCTAAGATTCCACTTCCACTTGATTATAGTGGGCTTGTTGATTGAATCTTTGGTCCCTCTTTTCTTTAGAAGATGACATTTTATCCTAAACACTCCTCTATGGTAGGGCTCTTGTTGATAAGATCTCTTCCTTTTTGAGAATCCTTATTTCCATAAGTGACATATCCATTTCATGATTATATATGCTCTTGGATGCAAGGGTCAGTACCCTTCACTAAGAATATGGTATACATTGTTGTAAAGTGGGATATCTCCTTACCTTGTGAAGTAGGTATCCTCTTTTCTCTTCCTTATCCTACCTAATAGGTAGCCATGATAAGGAGGGGGGAATATATAGGGTCTCCCTTGTACTATAGTTTACATTAATTTACATTTTTTAGCATGCTAAATCCTCAGAAGGTAACACACATAAGTTGCTAAATCCTGAAGAGACACGCATTTTTACTTTTTATGTTTGCTAAATCCTTGGAAGGTAATGCACAAAAGTTGCTAAATACTAAAGAGATACACACCCTTTTATTTTACAATATGCTAAATACTCAAAAGGTAATGCACATAAGTTGCTAAATCCTGAATGGACACGCATTTTACATTCCATAGTGATACACGAATGTTGATCTATGGATATTTTCAAAAGCCGTCAGAAGACGCATTTACAATTACAAGAACAGTTTATGGGTGAAGCTTTTTGGGCTCTCCCTCCTTGGTGATTCATAGTAAGGTGGGAATCTTACTAGGTGAGGTAATCACTTTCTCTTTTCTCTCTTTTTCTTTCATGCTAGTAGGATTAGATCACGTAGCTATGTTATCTATAGTGTTGTTCTTGTCTTGCTTATGTAATCATGTATGTTTCTATGATTGATTGCTATTTATTTTTCATATCTTTTATGCATGTATGTTGAGTTAGAATCCTTGGTCTAAGGACTTATTTCCTTGACCTAGTGATGTTCTACCTCGTTGCGATCCACTAGTGTCTTTCTTCTAACTTTACCGCGAGCATGTTTGATTTATATACTCCCGCTAAAGTGGGGGCTAAATGTATAGTCAGAAAATGGAAGAAATTCCATGGTAGACTAGTTTATCCTTCTAAGTAGGTGTTTTGGGGTCATATTAAGCACTTTGAATGGGTTCTTGACTTTGACCTAGATTTCCCCCTATTCTGCCTCTTATTCCACTTCTTTCCATCCAGTTTTTGGCATCCTGGACTGCAGATCTGAGGTTTTTGACTTCAAAGTCAAGGTCAACCTTTTGGGTCTATGTGGAACTTGACCCTGACCTAGGTTAGGGTCAACCTTGACCTTGACCCAGGGTTCAAATCTCAGGGTCCCACAATTTTTGGATCTCAGTCTTTGCAAAAAGTTATTTCCCACTTCCGGGTCAGCTGTTTTGGGGTTCCGAAGTGGTAAATCTTAAATTATATTTAATATAGGTCCTCTTCTAGGGGAATGGGTCTAATTGGAATTTAATTCTCCTATTTTTTCCTCCTTAGAAGATTGTGCCCTAATTTCATATAAAAGGAAGCCTTCTCCTCTCATTTTCTCTAAGTCTTCCAAGTGCAAAAAAAAGCTCTAACCAAGATTTTGTCAAGAAGCAAAAAGTTCAAGCATCCATTGCTCTACATGTTTTCAAGATCTCAAGGTGTTCAAGTATTCCTCTCAAGCATTCAAGTTCTCCATTGAAGATCAAGGATTCAAGATTTCAAGCCTTCTAAGGGATTTGGTTCAAGCATTCAAGATTTATCATTCAAGCCCTAGATCTAGCCATCATGATGGTGTGATCTTCCTTCAAGATCCTTTGTTCATCCTCAAGACACTTTCATCATCTCTTCAAGGTGGATTCCAAGCATACAATCATGGAGATTTATGGTTTATAAATTCCATGCTTTCATATTTACATACTTGCTTACATTTGAATTACAATTACATATATATATATATATATATTCAATATCATAGCTTCATTGTTAGATTCAATTCTACTACTTGCTAGCATTCTTATTTCAATTATTGATTTCAAGGTTAATTCCTAAATTGGGGTTTGACTAAGGAAAACCCCTCCCCCACAACAAAAAAACCTCTTTTTCTTGTAGGTACAGGTTCAGAACAATAGATTTGAGACCAGATTTGGATACCCTTTTCGGCCAACTTCTGGGATCCGCGAACAAAGTCACTTTCAGATTTGTGTAGGTCAGGGTAGACATTATTGGGTCAGGGTTGACATTTGTGGGTCAAGGTCAACCTTTTTCATAAGACAACATCAGAACAGAAAAATATTTTTAGGTTTTGTTCATCTCTGCATTTCCTTTCCGGATCATACTTTGAATTTTCTAGAAATTGAGTACAGACCCCAGAAAACAACATTCTTTGATCTGCAATATTTCAAGGTTAGTAATTTTCTATCATTCATTTCAATTCAACTCCTTAATCATTCTAAATCTATCACACATTTATATTCATTTCAAAACACATTTTAAGAGGGAAACCTAGGATCTCCTTCTTTATTCTTATTTCCAATAGATTGATTCATTTATGCATTGATCCTTTTTGGGTTGATCAATTTGGATCCTTCCTTTGAGCATTTGAGAATAAAAGGGAATATCTTATTTATCCCTCCACTCTAACAATTAAATGTAAGGTGATAAGTGATTTGAGTATCAAAACACTCTTATTCAATGAACACCATTTTTCTCCTTTACAACACCCATGTAGCCTCAGAATCAACTTGTCCTTTCCATTTGATCAAATGTTCAATATAGGTCTTCCTTCTAGTCTTCTTGGAAACTCTTGAATTTAGAATTTCCTCTACCTTCAGTTTTGGTGTAACAGGAAGTTTGAGTACCTTGAGATCCTCGGTATCTGCTGTTAGATCAGAATCTCCTTCTGGAGTGGGTCCTTTATAGGATACCAAATCTGCCACATTGAAAATAGGAGATAATCCTATGTCTGCAGGAAGATCAACTTTATAAGAATTAGACCCATATTTTCCAATATTGCACACAGGCCTATTTTTCTCATCTGAATTTTACTCAGAACTCCTTTCTGCAACCTTGCTTTATTAAGGTGCACCATAACAAGATCTCCAACTATAAATTGAATATCTCTTTTCCTTGCATCTACCTTCTGCTTTGTGTGAGTGGTACTCTCTACCAATACTTCTTTGACCGAGTCATGGACCTCCTTCATGGATTGAGAAAAATCTTTAGCATACCCACTCCTCTCTGCATTGTTTCCAAGATTCCTTAATTCACATACACCCCTAGGATGAATCCCATACACTATTTCAAAAGATCTCTTTCCAGTGGATCTATTGACTGTGTCATTGTATGTAAATTCTGCTTGAGCAAGTAAGTGATCCCATGATTGTCCATACTCCTTGGTGAGGCATCTAAAAAGATTTCCTAAGCTTTGGTTCACCACTTCAGTCTGGCCATCAGTCTGTGGATGATATTTCGAGCTAAAATAAATATTTGTACCAAGCTTCTGCCATAAGGTTTTCCAAAAATGACTCATAAAATTGGAGTCTCTACCTGATACAATACTCAAAGGTAATCCATGTATCCTTACTGCTTCTCTAAAGAACAAATTTTCTATGTAACATGCATCATGTGTGGTCTTTCATGGAACAAAGTGAGCCATCTTGCTAAACCTATCAACTATCACAAAGATGTTGTCCATTTCTTGATTGGTCTTCAGTAGTCCAACTACAAAATCCATACTTGTAACCACCTGAAAATGGTCTGATAAACTCATAAGCCCTAATATGAAATTAAGTCCCCTAGGTCCTAATCAAGACTACCAGTTTAAATCTAATCATAATTATATAATTAAACTACATTGGTTTAAGTATATAATTCATCAAAAGTCAATAATCCAAGATCACTCACCAAGAGGCATTCATCAAAAGTCATTAATTCTTCAATTAAACTTGAATGAATTAAATCAAATCAAAAAATTAAATACATGGCTAAGAAAATTAATTAAAAGGAATTAATTAATTCAAGTTATTAATATTCCTTCAACATGCCTCAAAAGTCAAACCTCTAACCAATGAGAGGTGATCACATGGATCAAGCAAATTTGAATCTCAACCATCCCTCATGGATGCATCTCAACCATTGAATTCAAATTCAAATTTGAAGCCTTTTTCATCCAAGAAATCTCTATATAATGAATCCTTTCTAAGCTCATTTGATATCGGAGAATAGAGAATTTAAGCATAGAAATAAGGTCAATTTCATTCTAGCTAATCTAGTTCATCTGTTTAGCATGCTAATCTAGTTCAATTTGTAGAATTTGATCTAAATGATGCATAATTGAACATGTTCTTGAGCATTTTAGGCATTTTTTAATGAATCTTCCATTTCATGATTGTCAATTCTATGATCTAACATGCTTAATATGAGAGCAATTTTCAAATTAGAGTAGGTTCTTCATGAGTAGGAAGCAATAATTTGGTTTCTTAAGGTTTTTCATTGATTTAATTGATTTAATCTTACTAACCTTGGATGTAATGATTTATTGAGTGTTTGTGTGCAGAATATTTGTAGATTATAATTTACACATCACATTTTGGCACCCACCGTGGGGCAGATTGCTATTTTTCCATGAAATTCTACTCTTTGTTCTTGACATTTTTCAAATTTGCAGGTAGTCTATCATCTTTGGTGAATACTTTATCATTTTCAGGAGTGAAGTATCATCTGCGATAATTCTATCATCATTTTCAGGAGATTTAATATCGTCTATTGCTGCAATGGTATCGTCTATGGAAGGTAAAATTTTGGCTTTAATTCATCTTTGGTAAATATTTTATCGTTTCTGGTATCCTTTATCGTCTGTGGTAAAAGAGTTATCGTTTCTCGTAAAGTTTATCATCTGGGGTAAAAGGTTTATCATTTTTAGGGAATATCATTTTGGGCTATTGTTTTATTGTTTGGAATCTAGAGAGCAAAAATACAGAGTCATTTCTTTGACAAACTTGATTTCTAACCTTCTAACTTGGTTGTTTTTGTGATTTTGATCATATTTTTAGCAGGATAACATGTTTTGCAGGTCGTTTGTCAAATATTTCCACAGAGAGAAACTACTAATGAATTGTTTGTAGTTTCCAATTGCAAAGATTCAAACAATTGATCTAACACTTAACACAATTTTGTGCATTTCCTAATTTGGATAGAGGATTTATGCTCTTTTCCCTTTGGGAAAATCAGAAACTCAAACCCCAAATTGAGTCTTGTATCAAAATTCAAAGGAATGAAAAATTTATTTTCACATGCAAAGTGTGTTTTTATCAATTAATTTGTTAGGCATCTTAATATCAAATTTTAGAGTTGATTTTTGATTTCATTAGAGGATTATGCTCTTTTCCCTCTGGGAAAATTAGAAACTCAAACGTGAAATTGAAGATTAATTTTGAATTTGAGGGAATGAACTTTGTTTGAAGTGCTTGATAGGAGAAAATGTTATTGAGTAGGAGAGTATGCTCTTTTCCTTTTGGGAAAATCATAAATTTAGACCTCTTTTTTACGCCAATCCTCTTTATCTACTTTATCCTTTAGTTGGGCCTGCCGGTGAGGAAAAATTCTCCCAGGATGACCCACATGAGAATGAGGTGTGAGCCACACCACTCTAAGTCACATTAATAAAATTTAGTCTTTTGAGTTAAAGCCCAGGGATTCGGATGTCATTGAGCTTATACTCGGCTCATGTCTAACTTAAGTGCGGCCTAACAGTCTCAATCATGTTTATGTGACCAATTTTTTCAACATGCTCTATGGGGATATACTCTTGAATTGCGCTTGTGTGGATGTAGAGGATACAACTAAATGAATAACATTACTAGACACTCTAAGATTAGAAGCTACCCAGATCACCCCCGAAAGCTGATAATACTTGTGCAAGGAAAAAATTAATTTCCCTAAGATACTCGTCATATTATTCCCTCATTTGCATTTGGAGTTGGTTAATATGGCATCATAATGAGAGCCATTTCATTCTTGGTGATGGCCATATTTTGATTAGCATTTGGGTGTGTACCTAAGTTTACGAGCAAGTATTTTCAAGCTATGCCAATTTTGTAGGGATAGTGCGTGTTTGTACCCTCATAATCACAAAAATTCTAAAAACAAACAATCCTTACCAAAACATGACAATGTCAATTTTATTTTCATGTGTGTGTCACTAAAATTTCATATTTAAAAAACACCTTGCAAGCATTTCAAAAATGGGTGACTCTTTTCAAAATGTTGGTTGGTCCTTTACACAAAAGTTCTCACGAAATCACTCAAAAACTTTGCTCAAAAACATTGGTCCTAAAACATTGTCCTTAAGTTCTTGTAGTCTTGTTTTTCAAAAATGAAGGTCATTTTGTGCTATTCACCTCAAAACTCACTTGAAAAGTGAAATTTCTAAGGACATCTATTTCTAGTCCTAACATCAAAAGTTCTCAAATCAAACCTTGGTTCCTAGAAGATCAAACTATTTACTCTTGGTTTCAATCAACTAACACTACTTTCAAATTGGTCATATAAACCCTCTTTGTGTTTAGAGATCACTATCAAGGTCAATCTAACCTTCATCAAGATCTCAAACATTATCAACTACATCAACAACTTTTCATCAACTTTGACCAATTGTAAATATAGTCTATCAAACATTGAAACTATAGGTGATAGGTTGCTATTCTTTGCAAATCAAGTGTCATCTAATCCTACATGGTGTGGAAAAGAAGTGGCCGTATTCAATGCATAGACACTTCAAACTATCCTCAATTACACATTGAAACACAATAAGAACAAGAGTCTGGTCCTTTTCAAAACCTAGAACAAGTGATTCAGAAACTACTACCAACAACAACAACAATGATACCAACAACAACACCAATGACACCAACGATACCAAAAACAACAACAACATGGTTGGAATTGAAAATGAATGGGCTAATCATGCCAATAATGATGAAGAAATAACCGAGGAGTACATCCAAAAAGTTCAACAATTTGCAAGGTTCCAAAAGATCATGGACAAAATCCTAATGGCAGATAAAGAAAAATGCTTCATGCATCTAGCTTCAAAAGGGATAAAACTACCTCAGGATTTTGACGTGGAACAACTCAAAACAAAAGAAGAGGAAAATCCTATGACTCTCCTTGTGAAACAAGTGGAAGCTTTGCAAACTCAACTTCTTGACATGAAGAAAGAAAAGGATACCGTACCAAAGAAATACTCTATGAGTGCATTTTGTGCTATGCCATTTGATCGAAGCTTACACATGCCATCATTTCCACCCAATGTGGAAATACCCAAATATTACAAATATACAGGATTCAGAGACCCTCAAGATCACATACAAAATTTCTATACCCTAAGCATGGAGTTCATTCATGAATAAACATATCTCATGAGGTTATTTCCTCGCAGTTCTAGTGGACAAGCAACATAATGGTTTTCTAAATTACCACATGGAATAAAAACCTTTGAAGAACTTGTAGAACGGTTCATACAAAATTACTCATACAACATTCAACATCCTATTACTATGATTGATTTGTGCAACACCAAACAGCGAGTTGGCGAACCTTTTATATGTTTTCTACAAAGGTGAAGAAGAATTTTTTCACGATATCCTCGATTAATTCCAGAAACAAAAAAGATGGACATTTTTGTGAACAACTTGATCACAAAATTAAATCATTATATCCAACTACAATGCATTCCAACATTTGACAAAATGATTGAGATGGGAATCAAAATCCAAGATACCTTGGTAAGGAAAGGTGAACTTAAAATCTACAAAGAAACTAAAGGATCTTTCAATCAAAACTACAATGACAACCAAGATAAATCAAATTTTTGGAATAAGAATAGGAATGTTGTCAATGATGGGGTAGTAGATTCCCACAATGTAAAATTGCAGCAACCAGCATTTAATTTATCTACTACTACTCCTCCTAAGAATCCCACTATTGTATCTAATGTGCGGGTTAATCAAAACAACAATCAACAAAAGCCACCTTTTGCGTATACTCCTAACATATATTTACACCTCTTGGGGAGTCTTTATAATTAGCATTATGAAATGTTGTCTCTCACAAGGTTGTCACATTACTAGAATCAAGACCATATGAACCACCAATTAAGCCTAAATGGTGGAATGATGCACACCATTGTGAGTACCATTGAAACAAAGGGCATAGAATGAATAAGTGCATGAAACTAAAACATTTGTTATAAGACTTTATTGACAATGAAGTCATTACAGTGGATGGTCACAAAAAAATAAAGATCACACATCCTTTCAATCACCTTTACCTAACTATGAGAAAGGAGAGTCATCCAATGCAAAATGTAATTAGGTGAGCTACATGTATCCTCATGATCATACTATCAACATGCTAGAAGAATCAGATTAGAGGGTTAATGTGATCATCATCAAAGAAAAGAAAAAGGCTGAAGCTTCTAACACAGTAACAAGAGGACAAGCTAAAGTGGTCCTAAAAGGAGATTCTTCAAAACTTCCTACATCATCAAAATCTACAACAATAAAAAAAATTCATCATCTCTCTCATCTAATTATAGTTTGGTTGATCAATTTCAAAGAACTCCTACACAAATATCAATTCTTTAATTTCTTAAACTCTCTCCATCACATAAAGAGATTTTGGAAAAAGCCTTGGTTGAAACAAATGTTCCTGACAATTTGGACATAGATAAATTCCAAACCATGGTTGGACACTTGACTACACCTCACTATTTATCCTTTTCTAAAGAGGATGGAAATTCCTTGAATCACCCTCATAACATGCCACTGCATATAGAATTACTCATTCACAGACATTGAGTAAAATGAGTCTTGATAGATGGAGGAGCGGGTCTCAATATTTGCACTCTAGGTTTGATCAAGGAATTGGGATTGTCAGATGAACATATTGATCCTAAGAAGAGAATAACCATAAAAGAATATGATGATGAAGAAAGATCATCCAAAGGGATAGTCATGTTGCTAATCAGAGTGGGACCTATGGAAAGAAATGTGGTGTTCCAGGTGCTTGATCTTAAACTGTCTTACAATATTATTTTGGGAAGACCTTGGATACACGAAATGCAAGCTGTCCCTTCTACTTATGATCAATGCTTAAAATTCCCATACAATGGGGAAGAGATCACAATTTTAGCTGACACAAGCTACTTCCAATCTTGTAACAACATGCGTCAATCAAATGAAAGAGTGGTTCCACACAACAGAGAAGCTCTTCAAGAACAAACCCCAAAAAGTTCAAACTCCACGTTGTTGTAAGATTTTTAAAAGAAATTAAAACTACATGATAATGGAATGGGGGAATATAAGATTGATTAGTTACTCTCTATAATGGTGTTACCATTATCACCAAGATCACAAGGGAGACCATCATCTTCTATAGTGTCAGGAACACCTAAAGTACAAACAAAATTCAATGAAAGCTTTGTAAAAGGAAAATCAGTGGAAGAAGAAAAAGAGGATGCTGAAGTGTTAATTTGATTATAAAAAGATCAAGATGAATCTCATCATGATGTCAAACATGTTCAAATTGTGACTCAACAGTATGGACGTGGTCTCCATATCATGCAACAGATGGGATATCAAGGAAAAGGAGCTCTAGGAAACAATAGAGAGGGTCTTGTTGAACCAATCTTGACACAATTCAGAGATCCTAAAGAAAAAATAGGCATCAAATATTCTAAATAACCACAAATACCTCTCATTCAGGATGGGCCAATCTTTGATGAAGAAATGGAAGAATCAGAGCAAGAAGTAGAATTCACACAATAGTCATATGAGAGGTTATTACATATTCATGATGACAATACTCATTATCAAGGTGAATGATACATTCCTTCATTTTTGGGAACTCAAACAAATGAGGATGAAAACACAAGCATTCCATTATTAGAGAATCTAAACCTTGATGGTATTCAAACTAAAATTCATGATCATCATTCTGATGAGGTAGTTAACACACAAGAAGATTGTCATCCCAACTAGGGGGAAAGGGTCACACCTACTCATGCTCTAGACCTTGATCAATCCATGGAAATAGATTCTAACAAATATGAATGAGAATCATTCTATGATACCACCATGGATATAGAAATATATGTCATTCATCAATATGCACCTTAGATGGAGAGAGGAGAAAGTTCTAATACTGCTGATCATTCTAACATGGATACAAAACCATAAGACATCATAACATCTAGCATTATTGATGCCAATACATGACTATTGATAGATTTTGAAGAGTTCCAATACATCCTAGTAAATTCATATCTTAATAGAACAAAATGTGAAGGGGGACGAAGCTCAGGTATTCGACCATTTGAATTCAGTTCCCAAAATATCGATGAGGACTCAAGTGAGAATAGTGAGGAGCTTCTTGGTCTAACTATTCTTTTGGAATATACTATGATAGACCTTGTCGATCCATTCAAATGCGATGATCACAATTCCATCCTACATCTTGACATAAGTGAAACCAACCCAAACAATACTCTTCAAGTTGTGTATCTTGACCTAATTGACTAGACCCTGTCTGCACCTATGGATATACCCATATTTCCCAATGACCATGATATCGCCTGTTATCTGAATGCAATAGAACCTGTAACATCTTCCACTAGGAATTCTAATGCGAGGGAGGATATCAATTTTTCCAATCACAAAAATAAAGAAAAAAATCAAAGATCTGAGGGTGAAAACCATTCTATAGCAGTCTTAGATCATGAAAAAGGAAAAGTAAATGATGTATCTGATAGTGAAAACCTTATTGAGGCACTAAAGGATGGGAAACTTGATATTCTTCCTGATCACTCTTAGGAATGGTCCACAGTGCTCATCAAACCTACTAAACCAATTAATCTTGGTACAGAGGAGAAACCACAACTCATACATAAGGCTCAATCATTATTTGAGGAGGAAAAGGAAGTGTTTACACAATTATTCAAAGAAAAGAAGATCAATTTTGCATGGTCTTATTTTGACATGCTAAGGATTGATCCTAATTTTATTATGCATCATTTATCTATGGCTCCTGGGATAACACCTGTCAAACAGAAACTAAGAAAGATGCATCCACAAATTGCTCTTTTGGTAAAAGCAAAACTGGAGAAAATTTTAAAAGTAGGAATTATAAGATCCATTGCATATGCTGCATGGATATCTAATATCATTCTAGTATCAAAACATGACAAATCTATTAGAATCTGCAATGAATTTTGAGATGTCAATAAAGCATGTCCAAAAGATGACTTTCCTTTGCCAAGCATAGACATCATTGTGGATCTTACAACAAGGTACAAGATTTTTTCTTTAATGGATGGATTTTCTAGGTATAATCTAATAAAAATTGCTCTAGAAGACCAAGATAAAACAAGTTTCACTTGTCCATGGCGAAAATTTTGTTGGAATGTAATGCCTTTCAAACTCATAAATGCAGGAGAAACATATCAAAGAGCAATGACATTGATCTTCCATGATATGATGCACAAGAACATGGAGGATTATGTGGATGACACATTAGGGAAATCTCATCATTGAGAAGATCATCTACAAGATTTGGAAAAAATATTAGACAGAATAGAGCAATTCAAACTGCACTTGAACCCAAAAAAGTGTGCATTTGGGGTTACCTTGGGAAAACTATTAGGGTACATAGTTTCTGCTAAAGGAATTGAAGTTGATCTAGAAAAGGTCAAAGATATCATTGAGATGCCTCGACCTAGAAACATCAATCAGGTGTGATCATTACAAGGGAATCTACAATCAATATGATGATTCATTTCTCAACTAGCTGATAAAGATCAACCATTCACTAAGCTTATGCATAAAGGTATTACCCATAAGTGGGATGAAGCATGTGAACCATCATTTAATAAACTGAAGCAATATATGGTAAACCCACCTATCTTGATGGCTCCGATCACAGGAAAATCATTGCTCTTGTATGTTTCAGCAACTAATACCTCACTGGGGGCACTATTGGCACAAGAAGATGAAATAGGGAAAGGACATGCAATCTATTATATTAGAAAAACATTGGTATAGTATGAGATTAATTATATACCAATTGAAAAAGTAGTGCTAGCAGTAGTATTTGCATCTAAAATTTTTTGCCATTACATGATGTCACATTCAATCAAGTTGGTGGCTAAGATTGATTCACTAAAATATCTCTTAAACAAAACAAACTTAACTGGTAGGTTGGCTAAATGGATGATGATACTAAGTTAGTTTGACATTGAATATGTTGAATGAAAAGCTATTAAAGGGAAAGTTATTGCAGATCAACTTGTAGATGCACCATTATCAGATGATATCCCTTTGACTATTGATTTTCCAGATCAATCAATCCTCATGATTAAAGAGCATACCTGGAAGATGTATTTTGATGGATCATTTACACAACATGGCTTTGGAGTAGGTGTTGTATTCATATAACCTCAAGGATACACTATACTTAAGGCATACAAGATTTTGTTTCCGTGTACTAACAACATTGTGGAATATGAAGCCTTGGTAAATGGACTCATGATGGAACTAGAATGGCAGATAACAATGCTAAGTGTGTATGGTGACTGCCAACTTGTCATAAATCAAATCACTGATGAATATTAGACTAAAGATGATAAGCTTGTGCCTTACAAGAAAATGGTGGATGATTTGAAGCGGTACTTTATCAGCATAACATTTGAGCAGATTCCCAGACTGAATAATCAAGCGGTCGATGCAATGGCTAATCTTATGTCTCTCATAGAGTTATCTGATAATCAAGCATGATATGAATTCCTAGTGGATGAGTTACCTTATCCTTCCTATAACTGTCCTGACTCAAAGCTACTTTTCCAACTTGTAGGTTGTGACTCCCCTTGCTATGGACCTATCCAGACCTATCTTGAAACCAATGTTTTACTCGAGGGTATATCCAAGAACCAAAAACACAAACTTATTCACC
The DNA here is from genome assembly GCA_018584345.1 of Thuja plicata. Classification (NCBI taxonomy): domain Eukaryota; kingdom Viridiplantae; phylum Streptophyta; class Pinopsida; order Cupressales; family Cupressaceae; genus Thuja; species Thuja plicata. Next base: position 1,166,166 of record MU225313.1, read on the forward strand.
AAGCCTCAAAACATGTGATCATCACAGATGATTTGTATCAGAGAGGATTTGATGGTACCTTGCTAAGATTTTTAGACCTAGAAGAATCTAACAATGCTTTACATGAAGTACACAAAGGTATTTGTGGATCGCATTTGAATGGTCTTACCTTGGCTAAGAAACTCTTGTGTATTGGGTATTATTGGCCTACAATGGAGAAAGATACTGTCAAATTCTCAAAAACTTGCAAAACGTGCCAGATCCATGGCAATCTTATACATGCACCAGCAAGGGAATTGTTACCTTTTATCACACACTGGCCTTTTCAATAGTGGGCCTTTGATCTTATTGGTCAAATTTACCCATCATCCTCTAATGTTCACACATTCATTATTACAGCAACAAAAATTTTTACCAAGTAGGTTGAGGCTATACCCTTAATCATAGAAACAAGAAAACAAATCTCATTGTTTATCCTCAACTACATCATTTTCCGGTATGGTCTTCCTTCATCAATTGTGACAGATAATGGTAAACAGTTCAAAAACAAGGATGTGACAGAATTGTACAACAAGTTCCGAATCACCCAACATTTCTCTTCTATCTACTATCCTCAGAGAAATGGATAGGCATAAGCTAGCAACAAGAACATACCCAATATTCTCATCTGAACTGTCAATGATTTTGGTAGGGATTGGCATGTTCAAATCATTCTGGCTTTGTGGGCCTACATAACAAGTATCAAAACCCCAACAAGAGCTACTCCTTATTCCTTGGTTTATGGTGCTGAAGCAATTCTTCCAGTAGAGGTAGAACTTCTATCTTATGATTACAACATCTAGAACTGTTAGCTGAAAGACACCAAGATGCCTTTGAACATTTACAAGGATATCAAAAGAGAATGGAAAAAGGCTATAATAAGAAGGTTAAACCTTGAGAGTTCTAAGTGGGAGACCTAGTGCTATGTGAAAACACTAAGAATCAACAACAAAGAGAAAAGAAGGGAAAATTTGAACCTAACTAGTTAGGGCCTTTCATAATCACAACAATATTCAGATATGGAGCTTATCAGCTAGCTACTACAGAAGGAAACACACTTCCTGATCCTACCAACACAAATCATCTAAAGAGGTTCTATTCCTAAGCTGTTGTCTATAGATATGTACAGTGGAAACGATTATGAAAAATACAAAAAAAGAAGAAAAGAATAAAAAAATTGAAAAATAAAAAAATCATGCCTTGGTGAAAACCTGGTAAACAGGTGCCTTGGTAGCAAAAATAGCATTCCTACGAATGGTGAAAACCTTGTAAATAGGCACCATTTTGTCAGCTCATTGCTCTGTCTATCAAAACTTGGATAACTCTTCAGCAAGTGCTTCAATACCTTTGATCTAACGCAAGAAAGAATAGATTCCTAGTTGATTTCTATATCCTTGTTCCTATCATCACCATGGCTTGGAATCCAATCTTATCTTTCTTGTGAACAAATACATTCTCAAAACTTCTTCAAGGAAATCAATTCACCATCGATATTTCTCAATGCCACATTAACCAATCAAAGGTGTTTATTAACACCAACCCAACCAAAAAAACCAAACAAAGGTATTTCTTGATACCACTGATCAAATCACATCTCATATCAACAAACAAAATAGTGTTTCCTAAACACTCATCCTGTTATGAACATGATCATATTGAATCTATCAATCAACAACACAAGTACATAAATGATCAGTCATGTCCTATGCTTTCATGAATTCCACCTTCTAAGTAACTCTATGATGTATCTGTACTAGAGAAACAATGAGGGAGTTGGGATATTTTTTTTTCTTTGGATGACTGTTTGTTCTTTATCATATTTTTGCTTATTATACTTCTCTTGAGTGTTTCAATGCTACTTTACTAAGAAACATGAGGACAGGGGGCATGATATTTTTCTTGGATTTCTACTTGTGATTAACATTGATTTTTGACAAGGTTTATGATGACAAAACTAAAGCTACATGAAAGGCTCTGATTCTGAGACCAAAGAAAAAAACCTATGCTAGTTTGGGTTGCTATCTTTATTAATTATTGATTATCATATTTCTGAAAATGTTCCATGAGTCTTTATACTAGAACATTGAGGAAATGGTATTTTTTTTGTTGCGTGTTTGTTAAAACGCAATTGATACTTAGGACATCATGATTTATTGTATCTTGAAACTTGTGTCAAATTGCAATATCAAAACTAAACTCAATTAGTATTCATATCATCAGAATGAATCAATTATTCATGGTGGTTGTGCTAAATCAAACATTTTACACAAGTCATATTCATATTATCATAGTCACTTAACCACTAGTGATGATTGTATGTACTTATATTCAAGAATGGTGATATTCATACTACCATGATTACTTGCATATTAGTGTTGGTTGTGTCAAAAATGGGGTCCACAAAAATCTCAATGATGAAACAAAAGCATAAAATAAATGACATGAAAACGGAAGCTGCATGTGCATTTGCATTTCATTCTAGGAGTTGCATAACTTTTATAACAAATGATGCAGTGAAAGGCTATCATAACACATATCTCAAAGAGGGAAAAGACAACTTAAATACATTTAACAAGATATCATTTTTTTTATGATTGAGTATTTTAAATCACTAAAATAAAAATGATCATATTGCATCTTCATTGCATTTCATTAAAAATCCATACATATGCACCCATAAAATTAATCTAAACATCATATCTATGCATTAAAAACATCAGAAATAAAATGCATCCATACATTTGCATCCATAGCATAAATCAAAAGAACGCGCTCATAGCATAATCACAATCATCTCATAGAGCATAAAATATCAGTGATAAAGATACAACAAGATCAACACATAAGAATGCCATTATATATCAAATAAATTTCCATGAGATACATCATCCAAAACCGAGCAAAAATGGTGCTACATCACAAATATATCAATACATCATCATCAAAATGCAGATAATGGCTCAAATCAATCAAGACTGACTAGCTGTATGAGAAGCAATTTCTTTGTGGTTCCGACCACTATCTTTTCTATTGGAATCAAAATATTCATTCCAAGATTATCATTCTCATCTGGATGTTTTTATCTAGAAATCAACCCAATCTCATGTCCATTTCGATTCTAATGGGGCATTATCAATCACATCAAATCAAGCGATCATATTACCAAATCTTTTCAACAAATGGGGCATTGTTAGAAATCTAACTTGACTCTGCGATCGATCCAACAAATCAACTTTCAACAGATGGAGAATATTTATCAAGTATCAAATTAGTTTCAACACTATCAAATTTGGAATGAGTGATTTCATCACTTCACATCAAATTGCTCACTCTTATCAAAAATCAAGTTCTAAACATCAGTGGAGATATCAATTTCAACACATCGCATCAAATTGATAGTATTTTCATCTAAATCAATCGAAACTTCAAATAGTGATCAATTTTAACACTTCACATAAAATTGATCATTTGTTCAAATCTTTGCTAGGAATCTATTTTATCGCATCACATCAAACTCATTGTCTAGTCAATCTTTCTGAACTATGTCTTGAAGATATCAGTTTCATCGTATCACATCAAACTGATTATCGAATCAAGATTTCATACATCACGGTAACAGTAATCAATTTCATCGCTTTATATCAAATTGATTAGGTGTTATTATCCTCAATAATCAGACAGTTAATCAATTTCATCGCTTCACATCAAATTGATCTCCTGGTCATTACACTGATCTTATCAAGTAAACAAGAATATTCAATAGCTTCAATCATGTTTCGTTCAATCAAGTTCAGAATTGATTTCTAATGAAAGAATAGTTGCATCACTTCATATCTAACTATTTGATCGCTAGTCAACAACTAGATGTTCTTTGAATCAACACGCTGTTCGCATATCAATTCAAAGAGGGGAAAATGTAATCACCTAAAAATGGTCTGATAAACCCCGAAGCCCTAATCTAAAATAAGTCCCCCAGGTCCTAATCAAGACTACCAATTTAAAGCTAATCACAATTATATAATTAAACTAGATCAATTTAAGTATATAATTCATCAAAAATCAATAATCCAAGATCACTCACCAAGAGGCATTCATCAAAATTCATTAATTATTCAATTAACCTTGAATGAATTAAATCAAATAAAAAAATTAAATACATGGCTAAGGAAATTAATTAAAAGGAATTAATTAATTCAAGTTATTAATATTCCTTCAACATGCCTCAAAATTCAAACCTCTAACCAATGAGAGGTGATCACATGGATCAAGAAAATGTTAATCTCAACCATCCCTCATGGATGTATCTCAGCCATCGAAATCAAATTTGAATTTGAAGCCTTTTCCCTCCAAGAAATCTCTATATAATGAAGCCTTTATAAGCTCATTTGATATAGGAGAATAGAGAATTTAAGAATAGGAATAATGTTAATTTCATTCTAGCTAGTCTAGTTCATCTTTTTTAGCATGCTAATCTAGTTCAATTTGTATAATTTGATCTAAATTATGCACAATTGAACATGTTCTTGAGCATTTTAGGCATTTTTTGATGAATCTTCCATTTCATGATTGTCAATTCTATGATCTAACATGCTTAATCTAAGAGCAATTTTCAAATTAGAGTAGGATCTTCATGAATAGGAATAAATAATTTGTTTTCTTAAGTTTTTTCATTGATTTCATTGATTTGATCTTACTAACCTTGGATGTAATGAGTTATTGAGTGTTTGTGTGTAGAATATTTGCAGATTACAATTTACACATCACAATACTAAGGCATTCCCATGGTCTATTTGGGATAGGAAGGTGCTGCTACAATCCTACATTGGATGAAGTCCCTTTTTCCTTCTGACAAACCATACAAGTCTCTACATACTTTTGGATGTCCCAATTCATTCTTGGTCAATAGTAATACCTCTTGACCAACTCTAGAGTTTTTTTCAACCCAAAATGTCCACTCAATGAACCATTATGATTTTCTTGTACTAGGTTCTCCCTCATGGAACCTCTTGGTACACAAAGTTTTCCTCCCTTAAAGAAGACCTTCTTGAAGTGTATACTCCGAATACTCACTATGAAAATGATTTTGATATTCATGACATAACTTGTATGCTGTTGCAAAGTCTTCATCTGTTGGATACATATCTTTGAAGCTTTCAATGCCAATGCTTCTTAGCTAAACTTCTTGCAATGTGAGTAACCTTCTACTCAACACATCGGCTACCTTATTCTGTACTCCCTTCTTATGCTTTATGGTGAAGGTGTAGGTTTGGATGTACTCCACCCATTTCATATGCTTATGGCTTATTTTATCCTGTGATCTTAGAAAACTCAAAGCCTGATTGTCGATAAAGACTACAAATTCTTTGGGAAGGAGATAATGTCTCCATTTCCTTAGTGATTTCACTAATGCATACAATTCCAAATCATACAAGGAATAATTCTTCTTTACATCCCTGAGCTTCTAACTATGAAAGGCTACTGGCTTTCCCTCTTGACTCTGTTGGTTCCTTTTTATGTTGCAACAAAACACAACAACCTCTTCTTCTTCTGACTAGTTTTATAGAGAAGCAAACTCCAAATATTAATCCATCCAAGAAAAGGACCAACTAACAAGCACTCTTACAATAATTATACTCTTTAGGTTCTTCTATACCAAGGGGGGATACCCTATAATACCTTGATATATTTCTATATGGTATTCATCTAAGCAGTAATCTCACAACATCTCAACATAACCGAGAGATACTAGATAACTGGCTAATTACCCATTAAACATCAACCATGAAATGGAGTATGAGATAGAAAGCCACAAAAAAATTATACAAATATAGATTTAATGGACTTATGTTTTTTTATATATAAATCACAGCCAATATGCAACCAGATGTGCAATAAAAAAGAACTTATTAATTTTAGATCAGTGCCTTATCCATTGGGGTACTCTCTAACTCAAATACAATATACATAAATCAATATTCATCAAAGATTCTAGGCGATAAAAACAAATATCCAAAACCCATACTACTCATAGAATCTTAGCATATGTCAGATGAATCTATGTATTAATGAAAGCATCATTTAATCTGATCCTTGATCAAAACTCACAAATAAGTACATAAACATAGAGAAATTCTATGCTAATGAATTAGAAAAATCATAACTCACAAGACAAGATGACACAAGAGAGATTGGAATTTAGATCTTTGTATTAAGTTTAAAGAATCACATTCCAGTATACAAGATGTACTCAGAGATAACCTCTTTAATAATCTGCAAGAGATCTTTCAACTTTATTTCTAATTATCACACATATCTAGTACAAACTTCTGCTATATTTCCCTGACTCAAACCTTGCAAAAATGTTTACAATACAAATTTTCCAGCCCTTTCCAATGATCTTGGGAATCCTTTTATAGAATAGGATTGCAACAATCTACAAATCAATTGGAATGAGGACAAAACAAATGACTCTAGAAAAAGACAAAATACCAAGTTAAGTGATAACCACTTTTGTTACAATATATTCAAAATATTTTATCTTCTGACTGCCTGTGTACTTGTAACTACTTTAAGGTTGTTTGGTAGCCGCCATCTGGAATTTGTTGTCCTTGATCTTGTTGATGTAGGATCTTTACCTTTATCTATCTTATTCACTAATCAGGGAGCATTTCCACTTATTGTCTTTTACACACTACCACCTTCTCCTTGATCAACTACATTATATTTGTCCTTCCATGACGTATAAACCTCAACACTTGGCTAAGCGAGGTTGATGAATTCATCCTTTTTGCTATTGATTTCACTCCAACTGACACTAGCTTTCTCAATTTCATGTTTCCAAAATTCAAAGAATGACTTGGCTTTATTAATGATTTCAACAGTTTGGACAAACAAAAGTGTGCTTTCCAAAGTAATAACACTATTGGTCCTTATTGCCAAAGTTTCATTCATTTGTCTCATCCATAATGGTTCATTTTTTACTACACCATTCTTCTTGAACAAGTTAGGAAACATCTCATAACGATCCTTTGAGTATTCTTTCCTCAAAGTTTATACCTTTCTCAAAATGATGCTCCTCTTGATGTCCAAGTCCATTAGTAAATTGAAACATTTATAAGTACCAGTAAATATGATATCAACATTATTTTCTTATTTGGATGTAGAATAGAAGAATTTCAATTATGCCCTCTTTCCCTTCCATCTATCCATTATTGGATCCCACTTATCCTTATAACATTAAATCCATCCAATATGCTGACAATCTTCTTTCCTTGTAAATAAATGACAACATGACCTAAATCGTGAGTGCATTGCATGAAAGTGGCATGTATTTTATCAACTTACCTTTGTTGTATCCATGCCTTTGCTTCTTTGAAAATTGCACAGTCTTCATCCCACTTTTTCCTTGACTGTTCCAATTTATTCCTCTTAGCAATTAGCCTTTCCCTTTCTAATTCTAGGTCTTCTTGTGTAGTGGGAATTGATGGCACGGGAGAAGGGGGATAAGTTATAATTGGACTTGATGATGCGGGCTGGTGAGGATCCTGTGTAATCATTCTTTGAGGAAAAAATTGAGCTATTTTTTAACCTTCAAGGATACTAATCTTTTTGTCCTTTTCAATAGATTTTATCACCTCATCATTATAAGTCTTTATAACTATCTCACATTTTTCTCTTAGGATTTTTATCTCTTCTTCCTATTTCTCATCTACTTTCATGCTAAATTTTTTTGATTCTAGAGTAAGGACAACTACTTCTACCCCTAAGGTGTCTGTTACTCTTCTTACCATGAGGCTACCTGCATGTTCGACATGATCATCTCAACTAGATGCCTTATGGCTCTTGTTTTTTATTTGCCACATAACAAGGGCTGGATGATCTTCACTGAATTTTACTCCCTTGGATGCTTGTTTTGCCTCTGCCTTAGTAGCATGGACAGTTTTGGTCTCCTTTCTCACAACATAAAAAAAAATAGCATCTGCAAGATCCCATTCTAGATGTATTAATACTCCTTCCTTTTTGACCAATTCTCTTCCTTCTTTAGGAGTTATCTTCTCAAATCTGGATATCATTTCTTGTTTTATTTCACTCTCAACTTCCTCTTTACTTCTTGAAGGCTGTTCCTCATGCTTTTGTTGGCACTTCTCTTTGAACTCACTGATGTGGATTCTCCATAAGAATTGCAAAAATGCTCTAGCTTTGACAAAAATATCATCACAAAGAAACTTGTCACTAGCCTATTGTGTTAAGGTGTCTAATTCCTTCCAGGCATATTCTATAATTGTCAGATCCAAAGCAACATATTTTGGAGCTTCAGGCATTCCTTCTTGTAGCTCTTGGGCTGTGACATATATTTGTCCAGTGTTTCCCATTTGTAACAATTGTTCTGCAATAGACTGCTCATCTATGTGCATGGGAGATTGGGAAGGAGAGTAGATGTTTTCATGTTGTTGTTGTTGTTGTTCTCCTTCTACCCTTTGTGTTTTTGGGGATTGAAATGATTGAGTGCTTGAGTCTAGTGGACTTTTCCCTTTTGGATCAAGGGTCTTTTCAGATTTTGGTAGGACTGTACTATACCCTCTCATTTGGTATACCACATACTTTCCTAGTGGGACATTCCTAATAGGAACTATCCTACACAACATTTCTTTGGCCCTGTCTAGCTTTTTTGTAAGATGATAGCCCTTTTATGGTTCAATGCCTGCATGATGTCTTCAAACATCTCCATTAAAGAATCCATCTTTTTAGCCCATGGATCAAATTTCAAGGGGTCATATTGTTGGAAATAATGGGAAGTGTACTGAGAGGGGAGGGGTGAATTAGTACCTCTAAAACTTTTGTCTCTTTTATCCTTTAACCTTTATGTAATCAATTGTTTATCCTACCATCTATTCTATACTATCTTTGTGTAAGACATATCAATTCTTTAACTTAATCAAACATGTAAACATCCATAGAAACATTCATGAAAGTAATTGAATCATAACACATGATATGATATCGCAGAAAACCCCTGTTAGAAGGTAAAAACTATGGTGGGGATGACACCCAAAAAATATTCACTATTTGCATATTGGAAGGGGCTGGTTAAGGCTTACAATTTGATCACTTCTAATTATCTACCCTGTTAGGAGTATTATGTGGAGACCTGTTAAGATATACTCTGTTAAGACCTTTAGCAACACTATTTAGTGTGCACTTGGTTAAGAGATTTACAATAGGATTGTTAAATCCACCTTCCTTGAAAGGATTTCTTCTATTTGCTACACTTGTTAGAATGTAGACAAAAATACTCATTGACCTGAGTGTATGCAATCTAGCTATTTCTCATTATAGATCCATTACAATTCACATGCATATATGTATGACCTATTGTGATTTATTAATACCTCTGTTGCTCGGTAGCCTCTATTCTTGGTTCTTGATAACCAGATTCATCTTTTGCTATTTTGCTTCTTGAAAATCTCAGTCTGATCCATAGATGTTCTTGTTGGCTACATTCATCCTCTCATCTCTAATATTTAATGATTACAACATCTATTTATAAGATATATTGACCTAATTAAGTTTCACAAATAACAAAACTAACTCTATGGTCATAGGTTTACAACTTGACCTTGATCTCCTAGTTTGCATATTTTCAATCAGTTAGACTGATTAAAAGAATTACAATAATGTTGCTTATCCCTTAAGTAATGGTTTAAAAATAAAAATAAAAATCTATAAATAGAATATGATTATTTTATCTGACGTGGAAGTCAGATCCACTTTTTTTGGGATGTAAGTGACTTTTAGTGTCTGATGCTCGGTTTTCTCTAAAATTAGTTTGACTGTCTTTTAGATAGCACTATTTCTATTCTGTTTACACTATGTTTTCTCATTGAATTCCTCTGTCGGGTTCCACTTTATCATGTTTGGTTTGCACTTTCAGTTAACACTGCAAAACTTTCCTCCTTGCTTAGCATTTTCGGTTTGAAATGAAAACTTGACTTTCGGTGTAGTGTAACCGATAGTTTATACAACTTTTTTTCTCATTGCATACTAATGGAAAAAATTTATGTTTATCAATCTCCCCCTTTGAAATTAGTATAAAAAATAGATATGTGCAGAATACTATCAAAATTTATAGTATGAGCACCTTGTATATACCTTAGTCATTTCATGACCCCCCCCTATGCATATTCTGGTATAGTATACTATAGTATATGTATGTACATTATACACTTGTATTTTTATACTATTTCCTACTTTTCACTATATGCCTTGTCTCTGTACATAGAATTTCCTTTTATACCTTTTATTGATCTTTGTACATATCAATTTACTTTTCCCATTTTTTTGATAGTAAGGGCAAAGGTGTATGCCTATAGCTTATCAAAAATATGAGAGTGCAAGGATTTCATTTTCTCCATCATCTTCTCCCATTTCTCCTTAAGATGTTCAAGAGCCATGTTCTCTATTGTAATCCATGCATGCATGTCATAGATGCTATCTACTATAGACATCTCAAGGGTGGCAATAAGTTGCCTTATTGAACTTAGGTGAGTCTGCAGAAGTGTGAGGTTCGGTAACAATATGGACTAAATTTTGGTAACCTCCTCTCTGAATTGTGACTCTGCTTCCCAAATTTCTTGTCTTAACCATTTGATTTCTATGATCTTATCATAATGCAATTTTATTGCATTTCCATTAGTGGTTAGACTCTATGCACTTGCAGTTAGATCAGATTCAATCTTTGCAATCTTGTCATTGTTATCTTTAGTAAACTTCTCTAAAGTGCATAGTTTTTGTATCAAGGAAACAACTTCAGTTATGATTGGATCTAATTGATTTGATAGTTCTGAAAGCTTTACCTTGTTCTCTGCCACTTCTTGGCTGATCTTTTCTGTCAATTTATATTGAAATTTATGATCTTCTCGCTCCTCAATTGCCTTTTCTGCATCAACATTTTGCATTGTGATTGCTTAAGTGAGGATGAAAAGTTGATCTAGAATGGGGGAATTGTGATCAAAATCTATGTTAGGTACAATCTAACTCAAGATGTCCCTTTTTCTCTCTAGAACCAATGAATCTTGGTGGTGCTTCTTAAGATTTTCCTACAAAGCTTTCCTTTGGTAGATTTCTCCATACCCTTGGAGAGATTCAAAGTCTAATGTTGTTGGGTCAAATTTCGGTATTTCAATAATCTCATCTAATGTGATTTCCAACTTGTTCTTCTTTGTTATCTTCTTCTTCATTTGTGTTCCACCTATATGCAGAACCATAGCCAACTTTTCAGCTTGGTCTGATGTGCTACTAGATGGATTTTGAGGAGTTGTACCTTTCTATTGCTGCTCAGTATTTTCCTGTTGGTTGTCTGAGGACGTATCCTTGTAAACCTTTGGTGTGTGTAGCTTTGCCTTTAGTGTTCCTTGGCGTGGTATCAACTTTATTTTCTTTCTCATCCTTCTCCTTTTGCACTTCATCAACATCTTTTATTTGTGCATCTTTTTTGGTGGTATCTCCATCTTTCTGTTCTCCATCGATGACATTTTGTTCATCAGTTGTGTCCTTCTTTTGATCATTTGTGTCTTTTTTCTCTTCATTACCCTTGTCCTTAGGTATGCTTGCATCAGGATTGGGGGTCTTCTCCTTTTGTGAGATAATATTGATTACATGAAGCAATAGTGGCATTTAGCCCATTATGTGTACCTGTACAACATCAATTGTAGTGTCCTGTTTGTTGGTCTAGTCCTTGGAAAAAGTGACATCTTCATCTTTCTAAATTTCATCTGCAGGGTCATCGGTAATGTCAATAATTTTATTGTCCACAGTGTTGACCATAGTTGTGTCTGGCCATGTCTCATCTACAACATCCATATTCTTATTTCCTTTAGTGTCCATTTCCTCTTTGTCCAATTCTACATTAGTGATTGTAGTTGGTTAGGTTATCTATGTAGCCTGATCATCCTTGGTCTCTTGATTCTCAATAAGAACTCTTTTTGGCTCAGGACCTATATCCTTTTTAGGAATATCAAGTATTTTTCTCCATTTGGCTTCACTCTTTCTGTCTAGGTCCAGTAGATGTCCTTTAAGAACTTGGTAGGCTCTCAACTTTGGTAAGAACCTTTTGGAATGAATCTTCATAATTTATTTGATCTCCTCCATTTTTGGTTTGGGAGGAATGACTAATACTATGGCTCTTTCCCTGATTGTATCCACTAAATCCATCCATGAAGGAAAACATAGAATGATCCGCTGTTAAGTCCACTATAGAATCAATGCTAGGTAGAAAAAAATCATCTTTTGGGTAAGAAAGATTAAGATCTCTAAAATCTGTGAAAACTCTAATGGATTTGTCATGTTTTGTGACCAATACAATGTTTGATATCCATTCTACATATGCAATCACTCTTATGAATCCAACCTTGAGTAACTTCTCCAATTCTTCTTTTACTAAAAGTGCCACACGAGGGTGCATCTTTCTCAATTTTTTCTTTACAGGTTTCACACCAATTTTTATATTCAAATGATGCATTATAAAGCTTGGATCTAACCCTGGCATGTTGGCATAAGACCACACAAAGTTAATTTTCTTTTCTTGAAAGTTTTCGATGAACTCCTTCCTTTCTGATGGTCTCAAGGATGCTGCTAGATGAATGAACTTGGGATCCACTTCGGTGCCAATGTTAACTTTCTCCATTGGTTCAATAAGGATGGGTGACCTTTCATCTTCATGTTCTAGTAGGGTGTCCAACCTCTCTTCCTTGGGTGCCACAATTGGGTTTTCACCTTTGGAAACATTCGATATTTTTACTTTTTTAGGTTCTAGCACTGCCACATGGTGGTTTTCACCACTAGACCTTTTCATTTTTTTGTATTTCTTTCTTTTATTTTTTGGATTGAGAGGTTGGACCCCTACCTCTATCATTATGTCTGGATTGTATTCATTGATGGAAGAAGATGGCTCAACTGCATTTAGGTATTGGGCCATTGCAAGGTCATTGGGAAAGTATAATAGGTCATTTGGTTCAGAGAAATCCTAATCAATGAGTTAAGGGTGCATTAGGGCTAAAGATTCATTTGGAAAATTTTCATTTGAAGGGTTTAGGGACATGACCTCATTTGAAGGTTCGTATAGTGTATCACTTAGGTCTATGACATGGGCTTCCTCAAGATGTTCAATGGAAGTAAGATTGAAATCTCCTTCACTAGAGTCCTCGTTGATTTCCATGGGAAAGAATGCATGTGGATTAAATAAAATGTTTGAATCACCCCCCATGAAGGTACCCAAGGTTCACCTATCCTTTGATTATTCCTAGATGCTTGACCTATATTGGATTCTACAGGTTCACTTGACACTTGTGTAGAATTCAAACCTTGATGCTCATTGTCTTGACTTGTGACATTAGGAATGGTTACATATGTGTGAATAACATCAACCTCTTTATCATGAAAAGAATCTTCAGAAAGGGAATCCCACTCATAATCCCCAGAATCATCCTCACTCTCAGATCCTACCATGTGTACATGTTCATGAAAATCATGCATGGGCTTGAACTTCCTCCTTTGTTTTGATATCATATTCCAGATTTCTCTTATTTTGATCTCCAAGCTAGTTTAATGGGTTATAGGAATACTCTATTCTTGACTCCTAAGGTCCCTCTTCCCTTGTATCCCATTTTTTGTATAATTTGATACCCTTTTCCATATTGCTTGATTTGAATGTATATGTGTTGTACTCTTTCCACGAGATTGTTTGAAGTGTCTTCCTCTTTGTAGAGCCATTTTAGCACTTCATTGTCCTCATTTTATAGGGCTGATTTGTCACTCTCTCTTAAAAAATGAGAGTTATACTTATGAGGTGGATGAGAACTTGATGGTTTTCCATGTTTCCTAGGAGAGGTTGGTAAATCAAATAGAGAAACATAATATTACCCCACTCCCTTGGAATTGATTCTACATTGTTTTTCAAAATTATTCATCATTTCATTCATCTTTTGGTATTGATCCTTCTTGGCTTGTTCTCTCTCCTCCTTGGAAGGTTTCAAAAATTCCATCTTCAATGTAGAAGTCTTAACTTAATTGTCATGTGAACTTTGACCCTCATAATTCATTTTCTCCTTTCCCTTAGTTGATGTAGTTGAGTTAGTTTGATTAGGGTTTGAGGTGGATGTAACATTTGATGTTAACTTTTAACTTTCCTATTTATCTTCTTCATTAGTGACATTAGGGATGACTCCTTCCCTACTGTGAGGAATAAATAATTCATGACTTGGTTTCAATGTGTTGCAATATTGAAAGGGATTAGAATCTCCTCCAATTGTGATCTCTTCACCCATGTGTGGAAATTTTACGCATTGATGATAGGTGGAAGGTACCACTTGCATCTCATGAATCCAAGGTCTTCCCAATAAGATATTATAAGTTAGTTTCATGTCAAGGAATTGACTTATGGTGTCTTTTTTGATAGGTCTCACATGAATAGGTAGAACAATCATGCCTTTTGAAGACCTTTCTTCCTCATCATAAGCCTTAATGGTAATTTTAATTTTAGGATCAATGGATGATTCGGCTATCCCTAAAGACTTGACAAAGTTCAATATGCAAATATTAAGACCAGCTCCCCTATCAATGAGAACTCTCTTAACCCTATGCCTTTGAATTAAAAATTCTATATGCAAGGGAAAATTTTGAGGGTGGGTAATAGACATATCATCTTGTTTGGAGAATGAAAGACAATGAGAAGCTATGAGATGTCCTACCATATTTTGAAACTTATCTTCCTCCAAAGTTATAGGAACATTAGTCTCCACTAGGGCTTTTTCAAAGATATATTTGTGGTTAGGAAAAATTTTCAACAACTCCAATATAGAGATTTGTGCTGGAGTTTTGTGCAATTGATCCACCAAACTATAAGGCTTTATTGAAGAAGATGTTGGTTTAGCCAAAGTAGTTGTTGGAGTAAGACCAAATGTTTTAGGGTAATTTCCTTATAGGGTAACTCTTGTTGCTTTCCCTCTATTTACAACATTAGAGGTCTCTTTGTTAGGTTTTTCTTTGATCTCCACCACATTGATAGAACTATCATGTCTAGATAGGGCATTAATAGTATTGTCATAGCTATGGGCAAAGTTTAAATTATTGTTTCCTCTCGAATTGTTTCCATTTTTCACTCCATTATTGGCATTGGAAGACTCACCTTTCTCGTGTTTATAAAAAGGAGCTTTAAAATCCATGCGGTCTTCATTATTTTGAGGTCCCTCTACCTTAATCACACCATTTCCAATTAGATCTTGCACCACATGTTTTAGGTGCATACAATCATTCATCTTATGTCCCCGATTCCTATGGTATTCACTATCGTTAGACTCACTCCACCATGTAGGCTTGATTTGTGGTTCATAGGGTTGAGTCCTTGGTAAATCAATAATCTTATTTGTAATAAGTGTACTTAATGCATTTTTGAGTGGTTCACCCAAGCAAGTGAAATTCCTCTTAGGTGTTGGTGCAAAGAAAGGCCTAGGCTTGTTAGCCCCTCGATAATTCCTAAAGTTATTATCATTGGTATTGTTGTTGAAAGGCACTTTGGGTGTTTGAGTCACATTGTTAGCTTGAGCAGATCCTCTTGTAAGATTAAAAGGTGTGGCATTCAAATTATTTGCCTCTACAACTCCATCATTGACCACTCCTTTATTGTTATTCCTCATCCAAAACCGGTTATTGTTAGGAGGATTCCTATTTTGGTTATTATTATAGGTATTGTTGTTGTTGTTCTTATAAAGATTAAGTTCTCCACTTTTAACCAATACCTCTTCCGTGGTAACCCTGTTCTCAATTAGGTCTTGGAAAGACCTAGGAAATTGCAACCTTAACCAATAATTCATCTCATTGGTCAAGCTATTAATAAAGATATCCATCTTCTCTTTTTTAGGTACACTTCGAGGGTATCTAGCAAATACCGCTCTCCATCATTGCAAGAAAAGTAGGAATCCTTCTCCCTCTTGTTGCTTGGTATTACATAAATTTACATTGTAACCTCATGTTTTATATTGTAGGAATAATGAGTTACGAATTTGGAGGCCAATTCTTTGAAAGTTTGGATGCTGGAGGGTAACTTGGAAAACCACTCCATTGCAATGCCTCCTAAAATTCTATGAAAAAACCTCATCAAATATGTTGTATCATGCATTAACTCAAGGCTTAATGCACAAAATTCCCTCAAATGATCTTAGGGATCGGACGCTCCTTCATACTTGTCATATTTAGGAAAAACATCATTATTTGGGAATGGGACCATAATTAGGGTTTTATCAAATGGAAAAGGACATGAAGCTTTGATGGAAAAGGGTTTAGGAGCCCTACTTTGTTTCATTATGTCCAATTGCATTTGGAATAATTTAAATTGTTTATTCATGACATCAATAGGATTTTCTTCAACTTCTTTTTGTTTGAGTTGATTGACATCATAATCATGAGGGAGTTTGAGACCTATTTGTGCTAGGTCCAAAAATTACTTCTCCCTATCTCTATCCAACACTTTCTCCATGAGTCTCATGAAGAATGAGCTTTGCATGGCTTTGTTAACCTTCTCATCAGTTTCTTTTTCGTCATTAGGGTAAAAATTGCCCCCATTGTTGTTGTTATTTAACCCTTGGTTGTTAGGGTCTATTCGTCCTCCATTATTATTATTGTTTAACCCTTGGTTATTAGGGTCAATTCCTCCTCCATTGTTGTTATTTTTATCAACCACACCACCTCCATTTTTATTGATATCCTTATTAGCGTGGTTGATTTGATCGGGGTCCATGTTTCCAAATGGGAAAGACATAGTTGGTTCCGCTTCCCTTGTAGGTTCTTGCGTTGGTCTTGAAGAACTGAATGTGTCACTTGGAAAAGGAAGCTCCTGCCTTAGATATGAACCGTCCGATTGCAGTGTGTTTTTAATATAGTGAGATCGAGTAAAAGTCAGCATGGACATGAATTTTGTGAAATCTTGGATTTCTCACTAAAGTTGATCAATCCCTTATGATTTTTGGCACAATGTCCAAAAATGGGGATTCTGACCAAGTTGATCTTATGGACAGCTAGAAAATCCAAAAAGGGTACTCAAGAATGAAATCCAATTTTCTCCAAGCCCTCGAGAAATATCCACTATTTGCCCTTCTTTTTTTTTGGGTGTCACTTCCATGTGTATAGGCGTGACTTAACTTCTTGTAGGAGTTTATTAGAATTTGTGTACGTGACACTCTACAGTTAACAGGTGGCATTTTCCTGTTGATAGGCATTGATTCAATGTTTCCAAGTGTCACTTTCTAGTGACTTACGTGGTGTTTAAAAGATGCCAGACATTGTTTTATAGTTCTAGGCATCACATAAATTTTTGTAGGCGTCACTTAAATGTGCATACGCGACATTTGGCAGATCAAAGTTGTTTTTATCAATTTTTTTGGATTTTAAAAGTTTAAGGGTTATGATTAGGTCTGCCAGAGAATATTCTTGCTTGAAAATTAAATACAAATGCAACACACATGTCAAGTTTGTACCATATCCCTAAAACAACACTACGTGTATGTTCTCGGTCATTTTCACAAGTATAAAACAAGAATAGATTCCACACAATCTACCTAGAGTCAGATTTGGATTTTATACTTGGATCTACAAGGTAGCTTGCTACTTATTTGGGATTTAATGAACACCCCCATTCTAAACTATGTCAAGTTCTTTTACCCCCTTGTGGGCTTCCCACATGCACACAAGTACAATTTTGTGCAATCACGAAGGACTACTCGAGGAAGTGAACATAACTTGCACATAATTTAGTCACCTTCCCATTAAGGAAGAATGTGTTTATTTATAGTGGGTCGGATAGTATCACGGAAAAAGTGACTGTCTCCCACTTTGGGTCATTCCCTCTCACCGTCCTCTTAAGGAAATTCTTAGGAGGTAGGCCCTCTAAAGCTCTAATTTAACTAGCATATATAGGAATGCAACAAATGAAATTAGTTCAACAATTTTGGGAATTTGATTCACTTAAAAGTGAAGAGCATATCCCTATTGTTGTTCTTTGTTCCAGACACTCCAAAAACACTTGTTCTTTTTCAACCTCGTTACAAAGAGGTTCTTAAAAACTGAAATGTGTGGTTAATTTGCCTCCCTTTCTTTCTACCATCTCAAACTCAACATGTTTGGATTTTTGATCAACTTCAAAAAGTTGAGAGAACATGCCCGATGCTTTATTCAAGATGGACAATAATAGGATTTTTCCTATTTAAACTAGATATAATTGAATTGCCACAAGTTAAGGGAATGCAAGCTTGTTTCAAAAAATACCTCTTTTGTAGCTAGCAAAGGCTAGGCACTTTTTTGAGGTTTTTGATTCTGTTTTTTCTTACTCACCTAGTGGTGATAGTTCCCACTCCAGCTCAACCAACAAGTTAGTCAACACAAAGGAACAAAGTGAAGAAAAAACTTGAAACCAAATTGAAAAATGCACCTAAGTTCTTTTGAT
>MU225313.1:1184960-1202631 GCA_018584345.1 Thuja plicata
CACAACATACATAATCACACAAGTTGACACCAGTATTTAACATGGAAACCCAATATGGGAAAAACCACCAATAACATGCTATCAAGTTTTCACTCTTATGATGTGAGCTATGTTAGGAGCCAACCCTGTTAAAGGTTACAAAACACATTGCTAAATGTGACTTGGTTAAAGGATTTAATCACCCTGTCAGGAGTGGCCTTGTTAGAGGACTTACAATATTCCACCCGAATGTCACCTTGATACAAGGATTTATACAATGACTGTTAGGTCAACCTAGTTAGTATGATTTTGTGCAATCATGAAGGACTACTCAAGGAAGTGAACATAACTTGCACATAATTTAGTCACCTTCCCATTAAGGAAGAATGTGTTTATTTATAGTGGGTCAGATAGTATCATGAAAAAAGTGACTGTCTCCCACTTTGGGTCGTTCCCTCTCACCATCCTCGTAAGGAAATTCTTAGGAGGTAGGCCCTCTAAAGTTCTATTTTAACTAGCATATATAGAGATGCAACAAATGAAATTAGTTCAACAATTTTGGGAATTTGATTCACTTAAAAGTGAAGAGCATATCCCTATTGTTGTTCTTTGTTCCAAACACTCCAAAAACACTTGTTCTTTTTCAACCTCGTTACAAAGAGGTTCTTAAAAATTGAAATGTGTGGTTAATTTGCCTCCCTTTCTTTCTACCACCTCAAACTCAACATGTTTGACTTTTTGATCAACTTCAAAAAGTTGAGAGAACATGTCCGATGCTTTATTCAAGATGGACAATAATAGGGTTTTTCCTATTTAAACTAGATATAATTGAATTGCCACAAGTTAAGGGAATGCAAGCTTGTTTCAAAAAATACCTCTTTTGTAGCTAGCAAAGGCTAGGCACTTTTTTGAGGTTTTTGATTCTTTTTTTCTTACTCACCTAGTGGTGATAGTTCCCACTCCAGCTCAACCAACAAGTTAGTCAACACAAAGGAACAAAGTGAAGAAAAAACTTGAAACCAAATTGAAAAATGCACCTAAGTTCTTTTGATCAAATTTATCAAATAAATCTTAAAGAACCTAAAGCATAAAATCAATTTAAATTAGGAAAATTGTTTTTGTATGCAGTACTAATTTTTAATTAATGATCATGTACAAATTCTCTTCTACCTCTAAAATTTACAAAATATTTGCATTATGAAGTTGTTTATGTTAGAATGAATTCAAAATAACTGAGAAGGGGGGGTGAATCAGTTATCCTTAGGTCTAGATGTGCCCATTTAAACTTTATACCAATTTGAACAACTCAGATCTACTTGGCAACAATAACATAAAATAACAACATACATATGCAGTTGACTGTTCAGATGTAATCAGCTTGTAGAAACTTAACAATAAAACACAACATACATAATCACACAAGTTGACACCAGTATTTAACATGGAAACCCAATATGGGAAAAACCACCAATAACATGCTATCAAGTTTTCACTCTTATGATGTGAGCTATGTTAGGAGCCAACCCTATTAAAGGTTACAAAACACATTGCTAAATGTGACTTGGTTAAAGGATTTAATCACCCTGTTAGGAGTGGCCTTGTTAGAGGACTTAGAATATTCCACCCGAATGTCACCTTGATACAAGGATTTATACAATGACTGTTAGGTCAACCTGGTTAAAGGATTTTGATTGATACAATGGTTAGAAAGTAATCAGCAGGTGTGATCTGATACATACAACTTACTTTGCAAATCTAGATCTAATTCAACTCTAATGCTAATTTACTGAGTGGTCTCCATTCTCATTTCAATCTTTAGATCTCCTTGGAAATCCGTCAAGTAATCACTTATGCAAATCTCTACTTCTCTGCTCAACCTTCTCTGCTTAGATCATGCCAATCAGTCAATTAACTATGCAATCCTCTTGCATACACATTCTACACAATATACTTTCAGAATAACCCCTTGAGGTTATCATATACCTCTTCATCTAGGTAAAATAAGTCTTTTGCCGCTTAATCAAGATCGTAGATCTTAGGTTAGGTCAGATCCAACGGATCTTTCCATCATTACATTCACTTTATTTCTCCAAAAAAATCACTAATTAAATCTTTGTTCCATGCATTAATTATGATTACCCATGCATTTAAATAGTGTGGATCAATCGTGCTTATCCTTACTTAACTTTATATATCCCAATAAAATCAACTAAGTCAGCCAGAGATCTCAAATCTCAACAATTACCAAAATACTGTTGCTCGGACAACACTGTGTTCCTCCGCTCGCTCATCACTATTTTCCTCAGCAATTTACTGTCACTCGGTCATCACTGACTTCACTCAGCATACACTATTCATAGTAAATTGTCATCAAAAGATAAATAACACATTACTTTTCCAATGTACCAACTGATCAAGTACCCTTGTGATTTCCCATAACTCAACCATTTCACTTGGTCTTCTTGTTAAATCTCCTTCATCAATCAATAGATATGATACTCAAATAGATAGCAATAGTCTTACCAATTAAGGTTTGACATCAAAGAAAAAACAACAATTATTTCCATTGTAGCTTTCCAACAATCTTTCCAACAATCGTCCTCTTTGGCATTGATGGCAACACTAAACAATAAAAATATAATTTTCCAATCATAGTTACCATACAAACTAAAAAGTCTGCCTGTGTTCCTTGATATGAATAAATCTTCATTAATGTCTTTAGCTTCATTCTGATTCTCATCTTGTAAAAATTTTCTCCCTCTGTGTCTGTGATCACACTGAAATATTTTGGTTTCTATTTATCTATAGACTCCCTCTTTCATTAATCTCCCCCTCTTTGACAACAATCTCTTTTTCAGTAATCTCTTCCTCTTTCAGTAAACTTCTCCCTCTATCTTTAAGTATAGTAAACTCATCATTTTTCAGTAAAATTCTCCCTCTTTGACAACAATGCCAAAGACATTGACATATTCATCATGCAGATTCTTCTATTCTAAACTCTGTATCATGCTGTTCTTATCATCTTGCTTATGACTAATCCTCTTTTCTATTCAAGTCTATCTTTCACAGCTTTAGGAAACATCCTAAAGTGTGGCTGCCTGTGCATCAATGTGTCAAATATTCTGAGTATAACATTTGATGCAACAGTACCATTCTGAACTAATTAGCCCCAGTTAGGGGAATCACCCCTAATTTACCTCGCCAATACTCATGAGAATCCTTGGGTAGTGCCTTTGTAAATATGTCTGCTAACTGTTCTTTAGTATTCACATATTCCAGTCTCACTTCCTTTTTCTGAACTAGCTCCCTCAAGTAATGATACTTGATAGCTATATGATTTTTCTTAGAGTGCATCATAAGGTTCTTAGAAATATTAATGGCACTCATGTTATCACAATATATGACAACTGGTTCTGTGATCTCTTCTTTCATACCTTTTAGTAGTATCTTCAACCACACAATATTAGAACAATTGACTGCTACGGCCAAATACTCAGCTTCAGCTATAGATTGTGAGGTGCAATTATATTTCTTTCTTGTCCATGAAATTATTCTTTTTCCCAGAAGAAATTCTCCTCATGTGGTGCTTTTCCTGTCATCTACATTTCCAGCCCAATCATAATCAGTATAGACTTTGATTTTAAACTTGTCATTTCTTTTGTAGTATAGACCATATTCATCTGTTCCTTTCAAATATCTCAGAATTATTTTTACCGCCATCATATGTGTTTCTTTAGGATTGGTAGAAAATCTTGCAACAATACCAACAATCAGTGCAATATCAGGTCTACTATGTACAACATATTGCAGCTTTCCAATCATTGATCTATAAAGGGTTTGATTTACTTCTTTTGTATCATCATTCTTAGTTAACTTCTATCTAGTAGCCATGGGTGTACTCACTGGTTTTGAATCTTCCATTCCAAAACTATTTAGTATCTCCTTGACATATTTTGATTGAGTAATATAGATACCATTATTCATCTGATATATTTGTAAGCCAACAAATTTTTTTATCTCACAAAACATAGACATTTCAAATTCACTTTGCATCTCTTTTGCAAATACTTGGCATAACACATCTTGTCCACTAAATATAATGTCATTAAAAAATATTTCAGCCAATAAAGTACCTTTACATTGCTCTGTCTTTAAATATAGATTGCTATTGTCATTTGTTCTAGGTACAAGTGTCCAAGTCTTATTCTTCTCAATTTGTTCAATTTCTTCATTCATGGATTTTATCCAGTCTTCATTGTCTAAGGCATTTTTTACTATTTTGGGCTCAAAATCACATAACAAGTATGTACCATCTCTTAACTTGCCTCTTATCATAACTGCATAATCCTTCAATCCTATGATTTGATCAGGTTTGTGGTCCCTCCTCACATACTTTTCTAGAGTAGGTTCTCTTTTTGCTTCAGTTTGATCATTCACGTTTAATTCAGGTTGATTCTGTGACTTGGCATCTCCATCAGATAGCTCAGAAATTGCCTCCTATTTCCTGACATCCTCAGTCTGTGACTCGACAGGTGCTAGCTGTTGCTTGAAAACCTCATTCTCAGTTTCAAGTAATGTATTAGAATCTTCCTCATCCATATAGACAAATGATTTGTAACTCTCAGGTTCCTATGTGCTTTGAGCTTCATTTCTTTTTGCATACTCATTAATTTTAACATTTGCACTTTCCACAATTTTGTTAGTGTTAGAATTCAAACACTTATATGCTTTAATCTTAGTTGAATAACCAAGAAATATGCCTTCCTCACCTTTAGCATCAAGTTTTCCATTTCTGTTATCCTTTAGTTTGAAACATTTGCTTCCAAAAAAATTGAAATATTTTACTTTAGGTGCATATCCATACCAAAGCTCATAAGGTGTAGCAGTAGTACCTTTCTTTACTTGTACTCTGTCTAGGGTATAGACTACTATACTTACAGCTTCTCTCCAATATTTTTGTGCAACATTTTTCTCCATCATTAATGTTGTGACACAGTCCATGATAGATCTATTTCTTCTCTCAGCAATACCATTCTGTGGTGGTGTTCTAGGTGCAAACATCTGTCTTTTTATCCCTTGGTCATTGTAGAACCTGTTAAACTCATTTGAAATAAACTTACCTCCTCTGTCAGATCTCAAGTATTTCAGAATTTTACCTGTCTCCTTTTCAACTTTTGCCAAGTACCACTTAAATAACTAAAATGCATCAGATTTTTCTTTAAGAAACATAACAAACAATCATCATTCTTGAGTAATCATCAATAAATAGAATGAAATATCTATCTCCATAGTAATTTTTCTCACCAATGACACCACAAAGGTCAGTATGAACTAATTCCAATATTTTCTCAAAAGTATGAGTCTTGCTCTTGAAACTAGATTTAGTCATCTTTCCCAATTGACATTGCTTACACATTGCATTTTCAGGTTTCTTTAACTTAGGCAACCCTCTAACATTTTTTAATTTTCTTATGCTTACCAAGTTATCAAAGTTTACATGACACAACCTTTTATGCCATAACCAAACATCATTATATTGTGCAAACAAGCATGTCTCTTCAACTAAATCTAGATAAAAAAAGTTACCTTTTGTTTTCTCACCACTTCCAACTAGTTCTCCAGTGGCATCATAGATCTTTGCCTTCTTGTGATGGAATTCAACTCTGTAACCAGAAGTATTCAGCTATGCAACACTTAATAAATAATAATTAAGATCATCAACCCAATATACATTGTCACATTTGATCTTTTCAGTCAAGTTAATTGATCCTTTCCCTTTAACAAGACATGGTGCATCATTACCAAATTTAACATAACCACCATTACACTGATCTAGGGTCTCAAATTTATCTTTATCACCAATCATGTGATGTGAACAACCACTGTCAATAATCCAATGGTCACCTTTACTCATATAAGAAATTAATGTAGTTTTCTCATCATCATCAGAATCATCTTTCATAGCAACATACACAACTTCTATATCATTTTCATCAGATTTGTTAGAATCATTGTCAGAAGCTTCTTCAACTATATAGAAAGATTTCTTACCTTTGTCTTTGTAATCCTTATAATTTTTGAAGTCTCCATCATCCTTTCTATTTTTGTACTTGCTATCTCTTCTTTCATCTTTGTCATTCTTAACAAGACATCTAACAGTAATATGACCAACTTTGTTACATGAAAAAAAAATGATAGGAAGTTCACCTTTGAATTTTCCTTTTCCTCTAGATAGTCTTCTTTCCATAAGTGCTTCAAATTCCTCTAGATCATCATCAGTAGTGTCGCTGTCACTGTTCACACATTTATTTCCTTTCTTTGATTTGTTAAGGACCAACTGGGATCTGAATGCAGATTCAATAGCTTGTGGAGTGTAGTTGTCAAAATCTAACATCTCAAATGCAATAAGTCTTCCTACCAGACCTTCCAAAGTTAGATTATTATTAGGAGTACATCTTAACTCTTGAATTGTAGAGACTCTAATAGCATATATAGGAAGAAGAGTCCTTAGTACCTTTCTCATAATGGTGTTATCATCAATAGTTCCCTTAACTCCTCTAATACCATTTACAACATCCTTTATCCTACCACAATATTAAACTTTATTTTCTCCTTCTTGCATTTTCATTTCATCAAACTTACCTCTTAAACTTTCAGATTTGGCTCTCAATACATTTGTATCACCTCCATAGATGGTTGCAAGGACATCCCATATTTTCTTTGTAGTTGTACAATTCTTTATGTCTTCAAACTCATGATAGTTTAGGGATGATGCAATCTCCAACATTTCTTGATTGTGTTCCTGCTTTTCCCTTAATTGTGCAGCCATGGAAGGTGCAGTGGGGGCTACATAATCATGTTCAACATAGTGTTTAGAAGCATTGCCAATACTAGCTAGATGCAATTTCATCAAACTCTGCTATGTAGGGAAGTTCTCTTTGTTCAACTTTGGTACCTTCTTTTTATACATCTTGATCTTTGATGAGACTGTTTTACTGTCGCTATTATATTAATCCTTATACTCTATTTTTAAGTATTATTAGAACAATTGTAAACTTTTAGTTAGTTGAACTTATGTCAAGTACAAATAGAACCATTAAACCATGGGTGGAATAGATATGTCATATTATGCCAATATTATATATATGTTGCAGTATTTCATATAATAATCAGAATGTGTGTTCTAACATCTGGATTAATTTGAATAAGCTACTTGTATGAATATCTTTTTCATGATAACTAATCCTACCAAGAAGTAGGAGTCACTGGGAGTGGTCGACAACATTGAAGGAGGACATTAAAGACCAGCTTCGAATGGATAAGCCATCATGGCATCAGAAGACACGGCTACATCAAACAAGGAGCCACTGTTTCAGAGATGTATGAATGTAGCTCTACTATATTCCCTCCCTATTCCTAGCATGTTGATTTGGTCACCTAGACTTCATTACATATGTCATGGGCTATTGCGTTTCCTATTTTTTCTCTTTGGCGCGGTTTTAGTTAGATAGTTCATTTTTCTATTTTAGAATAAAGAAGTCAATCCTCTATTTATAGGGATGAGATTGATAGTTTGTAAGTATGGATTTTTGGAAAGACAATGTTTTGATTGTATCTTGCACAACAAGTTCATTTTCAGTTTTATGTATTATTCTCATGTAATCAGTTTTTAAAGATAATGAAGTAAATTTTGGTTCATATTCTATGTTCATAGATTAGCAGAAGCTGACCAAGGGGGCCCACATGGTAGGTGGATTAGAGTAGAAGTAGAATAGATTTACTTTTTGCATTTCTAGTATTCTAGATATAAGATTACAGTTTCTTCTTGCAACATTGTACTTTGTGAATGTTCCTGCAGCACCTGCAAGGATAGTTATAGTGAATGCTATAGGTTGAAAGAATAGGTTTAAGTAGAGTTTGCAATTTGAAGCATTCATTTTAGTAGGGATTAAGTGTGTTTCCCTTCCTACAGCCCTAGTATAGATTCATTTCATGTATTTTACTTTCTTGCAGCATAGACAGAGTGACTCTTTAAGGAACTTAGTGCACATACTATGCCGTACCATTTCAAGTATACATCCCTGGGTTGACAAACTAAATGCTCCTCATGGTGGGAGAAGTGATCCTTAGATTGAATAAACTATTCCTAAGAGAGGTTTTTGGTATGATTACTAAGCACCTATTGTGAGGCGGTTCATTTTTGGCACCGTTGCTGGGGATGGTGTCAAGCTAAGAAACTTTCTGAGTCATTTTTCATTCTTTTAGCTAGTTTAGTGGTTTGTGGTCCTAAATTTGCTTCAATAGTGTGAAGAATTCATTTTCATGCATCGAAGGGGAAGAAGAAGAGACGAATATGGAAGATTTCTTCTAGGAGAACCTGCTAAATTGAATGAGCAAGTTGAAGAAGTTGAGTTACCTTTTGTTGATGCAAGTCCTAAGTTTCCTGCTTAATCTTCCTCTAAAGCAAAGCCTTTAGACATAAGTGGTCTTCGGCCTTTTGCTGAAATCTTGGCTAGCTTTCTTGATAATTCTGACCCAAATGCACCTGCTATTAACAATCCCGTGGCTAATATTCCTTTCCAACATCAATACCAACTCCTAATACCTCCAGTAATGACACAACCTCCTTTCCCGTTTCCTCTACCAAGTCTTATAAACAATTCCAATCTCAAAAATATACCCTCTACTGCACTTCTGAAGTTTCATGGGCTGATAACCAAAGATCTTGGCACCTTTTTGTTCAAGTTTGACATTTGCTATCGTAGCTTTGACTATAACATTGTTGCCCACAAACTCTTTTTCTAGCAACACTAAAGGAGTCAGCCTTACGATGGCTCATGGGGCTAGGGGAAAATGCAATAGGAACATGGGATGAGATGCAGACTCTATTTCTACAGAAATACAAAGATTATTGCAAGGGGAGTGACCCAAGGGGAGATGAAATTTTTAGAATGTCACAGAAGGAGGACAAAACTTTGGAGGACTATGTTTCACATTTTTTATACACCATGTAGAAGAATCCCCAACATGTTCTAGTGGAGGATTCATAGAAACTAGTCTTCTTAAGAGGAGTGAATGACAACTATTTGGAAGCATTGGACCTCATAGATGGTGGGGACATATCCCAATCTTCTTGGGATGACCTCAAGAAAATCTATCTCAACTACTCCAGATCAATTGAGAAGAAAAGAAGATGATATCGGTCTACAATCATTAAAGGGAGCAGTTCAGGCATTTCTAAGCTGGAGATATCCAATTCGCTAGTCGATTTCAAGCAAGACATCATTAATGATGTTGCTACGCATCTTGACACCTTGAATGCTAAGAAGAAACATGCAGATGATGAATTGTAGTTAGCTGAGTACTATCCACATTGCCGTAAAAAAAATAAAGACTATGGATGCAAGCTGGTGGCAAACCTAGAAAATCAACATTTTCCTACTAAGTACATGAAGATAGAAGGAGACAATGAGAAAGTGTTCTTCATTGCTCAATGTTGTCCATGGGATTCAAGACAAGGTATGCCTTAGGACCCATTACAATTTTCAAATCCTTACAATAATCAATGGAAAAACCAAAGTTATCAGAATACTCCTCAGTACTCTCAGCCAGCCTGGAATAACCAATGACCAAACCAACAAAATAACTAATGGCCAAACCAGCAAAATAACCAATGGCCAAACCAAAAAAATAACTAGTGGCCTAACCAGTAAAATCAATGGCAACCACCACAAGGAAATTGGCAACAAAATAACCAATGGAGGGAGCCTCCACAATAGCCTAACCAAAATCCTTCTTTTCCATAATTGCCACCTCTAGTACCTCCTCCTACAATAATGCCACCTCTTGCAGCCACTAGTCCTAACCCAAAGTAGACCCAATTACCTGCTCAGCCACAACCTAATCCAAATAATAAGCAACAATAGTAGCCAATGTGTAACACTGATACACAACATTATTCTTCATACACTCTAGAGATATCTAATATCCATTTGAGGTTAGGTACTACTCTGCCTGCACTCGAACATCCTATTATCATAGAAGTTGTAGACACTCCTGCAACATCATCACCTCTTCTAGAGGCTACATTGCAAGATACCACCCAGTCAACTCAAAAATCTAGCAAAATTGATGTTGAAACCTCAGTTGACCCTCCTTTTCCATAAAGGCTCACAATAGAAAATCCTATATCACAAGAGGAAATGTCATTTGACATTCTTGAGTAGCTAAAGAATATGCACATCCAAAAAACTCTGTTTCAAGCTATCAAAGAAGTTCCTATATATGGGAAAGCTATTAAGGACGCATGCCTTAAAAAGCCTGGAAGGAAAAAGAAGGACCCTCAAATAGTTCATGTAATAGGGAAACTTGCGGATATCATGTTGGGAAAGGTAGTTATACCCAAGTATTCTGACCCTGGAAGTCCAGTAGTAGACTTGATAATTAATGGACAATCTATTAAAAATGCTTTAGTTGATTTGGGAGCAGCCATAAATGTAATGACTAAAGATACAATGCACAAACTAAGTATAGAGGGCTTGAGAATAACTCCAACAGTGTTACAACTTGCTGATAGTTCAACAATCACTCTAGATGGTCTTATAGAAGATGTTGCAATCACCTTAGACTCATGGGAATACCCTGCAGATTTTCTCATCTTATCACCAAAAGTAAACTTTGCTGGCTATCCAGTCATCCTAGGGAGACCTTGGCTAGCCACTACTCATGAAAAAATTAATTGCAGATCAGGAAGTATGACAATTTCAAATGGTTAGGCAATAAAGAAGCTTGAAATATATCCTTCTGCCCAGCCTTAGCTAGACTTGAGAGATCCTATTTGGCCAGAACTAGGGGATGAGGGAGAAGAGGTGAACTCTGTTTCTCAACTTATGATGATGCATAAATAGTATTTTCTAAAAATGTAAGAGGAAGATGATGTAATACAGATTATTCTTACCAATGAGTGTATATTAGAAAGAGATGTTTCTGAAAGTGCTATTCTGTAGTTATGTACCTATGAAGACTGTGTCTTTCCAGCAAGCCCTGAGATAATTAGCCAATTGTTACCATGTGAAGTAGCTACAAGCCCAGTACCTAAGATGTCAATGGTAGAGGTAACAACAATTGTGGAAATTTCCCCAGGTCACAATCTCCTTGTGAACAAAAAGTTACCTCCCCCACAATTGGCATTGTTAACAAAACTCTTGCGTAAGCATGAGAAAGCCTTTGCTTGGGATTATCGAGACATGCTAGGTTTGAACCCAAAACTCTGCACCCATAGGATTTGCATTAATGATGGCATCTTACCACTACACTAGTCTCAAAGAAGGATAAATCCAGCATTAAGATAAATAGTCAAAAGTGAATTACAAAAATTACTAGATGCTAGTTTCATCTATCCAATCTCTGATAGCAAGTGGGTATCACCTTTGGTCATTATACCTAAGAAAGGAGGGAAATGGTGAATATGTGTGGATTACAGAGAGTTGAATAATGCCACAAAGAAGGATAATTTTCCTTTACCCTTTATTGATCAAGTCCTAGACACTCTAGCTGATAAGAAATATTTCTCCTTTCTGGATGGATATAGTGGTTACAACCAGATCAACATTGCTCTAGAAGATTAGAAGAAGACTACATTCACATGCCCCTAGGGCACATATGCCTATTCTATATTACCATTTGGCTTATGCAATGCACCAACTACTTTCCAAAGAGCTATAATCAACATCTTTGCTGATATATCACATGATTGTATGGAGATATATATTGATGACTTTACTACATTTGGTGTCACCTTTGAGGAAGCCTTGAATAATTTGGAAAGAGTACTAATCAGATGTCAGGAATATAAATTGTCTCTCAACAGTGATAAATTCTTCATGATGATGCAAGAAGGCATAGTGCTGGGACATTTTATCTCCGAAGCTGGAATCCAGGTAGATCCTATGAAAATAGAGGTAATTCTCACATTACCTATTCCTACAAAGAAGAAAGATGTTAGGTCTTTCCTAGGACATGTTGGCTACTATAGGAGGTTTATCCAAAATTTTAGTCAAATAGCTAGTCCTCTCTATATTTTGCTTACCAAAGAGGCCAAATTTAATTGGACAAAGGAATGTAATGAATCCTTCTTGCAGCTTAAGAAACTATTGACCACTGCACCCATACTTAGGGGTCCTGATTGGATTTTGCCATTTCACATTCATACAGATACTTCAGACTATGCAATAGGTGCTATCTTAGGACAAAAGTCTAGTAACCTAGAGAATGCAATTTACTACATTAGTAAAAACCTCCATGGACCAAAATTAAACTATATAGTGATCGAGAAAGAATTACTAGTAGTATTTTATTCTCTGAACAAATTCCATCATTACATAATTGGCTATCCTATTTTTGTTCATACTGACCATGCGGCAATAAAATATCTCATGAACAAACCTGCTATCACAGGCAAGTAGCAAGATGTCTTCTTCTTTTGCAAGAATTTGAAATTACTGTAGTTGACAAGCTTGGCAAGGCAAATGTAGTAGCTGATTATCCATCAAAAATCCACCATACTGAAGAAGATACTACTCTGATAGATGATGCATTTCCAGATGAGAATTTGTTTCACATTGCTGTCCAAAGTCCGTGGTATGCTGACATAGATAATTACCTTGTAGCAAACAAAATGCCAACACACTTTTCTTACAAGGATAGGCCAAGACTTGTCGAGAAAATATTTAATTTCTCTTGGATTGATAACATACTATTTTACACTGGACCTGATCAAGTAATGCACAGATGTGTGCGAGAAGGTGAGACATATGACATTATCCATGCCTATCATAATGAACCATGTGGGGGACACTTTACAACAAAAATAATATCCCAAAATATTTTAGCAACCATATATTATTGACCTACACTTCTCAAAGATGCAGCCATCTACACAAGGAAATGTGACAAATGTCAGAGAATGGGCTGACCAACTAGATTCGATGAAATGCCATTAAATCCACAGGTGGTAGTAACTCTATTTGACAAATGGGGCATGGACTTCATTGGTTCAATAGACCCTCCATCCAATGGGAAGTCTTACGGCCTAGTGTGCACTGATTATTTGACCAAATGGGTCGAAGTAAAAGCCATGAAACATGCTCGGGATCACAAGGTTGCAAAATTTTTGTATGATGAAATTTTCACCAGACATGGAGTACTGAGAGAACTTGTAGCTGACCAAGGCACCCAATTCACTTCCAATATGATAACAAAGCTCATGAAAGAATATAATATTAGGCATTGGAAGTCAAGCCCCTATCACCCTCAGGCTAATGGATAGGTTGAAGTTACAAATCAGAAAATAGAAGCCATCTTAACAAAAACAATTCATCTGCATCACCGGGACTAGAGCAGTAGACTATCAAAAACCGTCTGGGCATATAGGACAACCTGGAAAACTAGTACAAGGTTCACTCCATTTGAATTTTTGTATGGAAAAACATCCATGCTACCAATTGAATTTGAACACAAAACACTGCAGACAACACTGGAGTTAAATATAGATCTTCCTGCAACATAGAAGGAGTGATTGCTGCATCTCAGTTCTTTGGATGAAATGCACAAATCTACCCTGGAAAGAACTAAAATAGTCCAGAAACAAAGGAAGAAATGGCATGACTCGCATATTAAGAAAAAATAGTTTCAAGTTGGCGATTGAGCATTGCTATACGATTCAAGATTCAAAGAAATACCAGGCAAGTTGCAGATAAGATGGCTGGGGCCATATGAAATAAGCCACATTTTCAAAAATGGAGCTGTCTAGTTGACCAAAATTGATCCAGTACATTTCAAACTATTAGTCAATGGACATCAGCTAAAGTTTTATCACCAACCTCAAACAAAAGAAGACTTCCTGCAACAATTCCAACAACAAATTTTAAACAAGCAATAGGTAACACTTCCTATAGAAGAGGGTGCAAACCTTCTTCCTGTAGCTCTTTAATAGAATTCCATTGAGCATGTCCATAATAAAAACTTCATATTTATATGAAGTTCATTCCTCCATTCAATTTCTACTTCTTCTTTCCAACTCATCTCATTTATTTATCTACCACCCACCCACTCTCCACGTCATCACAATTATCCTTTCTTTGCTTTCAATAAGAGCCGAGTATGCTGACACACACTGCCACCACTTTCATTCCACTCTCACTACATTTTAATGGCATGTGCAAAGATCTAATGATAGGTACAATCTTTTCAATTTTTTTCCATTTTTAGGACATAGATTTTGTTGATTATATATAGTACTACAATAAATATATCATTACGACATTAAGCCAGTTCCATTCCTCATTCCAAGTCTGCCAAGTGTAGACACTTGTAAATGTTATGTAGGGGGGAGGGAAGTGTATTAATTCCAAATTATCATTTCTATTTATGCCTAAAAGATTTTATGTCACCTCAAATCTATACTTAGCCTTTGTGTCATTAAAGTTCTATTGCTATATCGCACAACTGTCGTACCTTTATTCCCGAATCCTCCATGATTGTTAGACTTGATGTGACTTATAATTAAGTTATGTGGTAACCCATAGTAAATACTATAATTTATCTTGTTAAAATACATCACCATTGTTCATGCTAAGGATAACAGAGGAATTTAGAAGGAAGCCCATAGTTTTTCAAAAACGAGTAGTCTGATATTCAAGGAACAGGGCATTTATCTACTACAAGGGCAGACAAATTGAAAAATGGCAAGAAAAGATGGGAGGTTAGTTATAGAGACATGAGATGGTAGTACATGGTGTGCTACTTTCAGATGTTTAAGTGGTAAGAAGGTTTAATGCATGTGGCTGGCTAGGATATTTCTTAAGGTTAACATAATTTGATGAGGACTCAACAACTAAATTTGCGAGTACATTTGAAGAAGAGAAAGAAATGTTAGAAACACTGAGGGGGGGGGGTGAATCAGTGTTTGTCTATTTATTATATTTTAGCAAATTAAACATAAATCAAACGTACATCCAATGAAGCTCAATACAAGAACACATAACACATGATATGATTACGGGGAAACCTTGATCAGAGGAAAACCTGGTGGGAATTAGTACCCACAAATATTGTACTAGTATAATGAACCTGTTAAAGTTCCTTTTCCCTGTTAGAAGTAGTCTTTACAATGCAAGTACAATGACCCTATTAGGAGTCTTTACAAAACCCTGTTAAAGGTATATGGCTCACTGCAAGAGCTCACTACTCATTAGGATGAAGGCTACAACCTTCTGATAGTTGATATACACTATATCAAAAGTGAACTGCTGTGATGACACTACTGTCTGATCAGTTTTGTGTATGCACTTATGCTCTTACTCTCTTAAAGATATTTATCTCATACTGACTTATCTATTCTACTCTTCTATCTATTTCTCATTCATATTCTTTGACACTTGTAACATAACTTTACATTACATACTTATATATGTTCATTCCCGAATAGACGCGACCCAAAGCAAGACTTATGGTCGGCCCTAAAACATAATACAAAATGCTTCCAAACTAATTGGATTAAGCA
Organism: Thuja plicata; assembly: GCA_018584345.1. Taxonomy (NCBI): domain Eukaryota; kingdom Viridiplantae; phylum Streptophyta; class Pinopsida; order Cupressales; family Cupressaceae; genus Thuja; species Thuja plicata. The sequence goes on from MU225313.1 coordinate 1,200,502, forward strand.
TGTTTAAAACATTACTAATTACATCATTACAAACATACTATCATAGGTGCTTGGCCTTTACATAACAAAATAATATACACTGATCAAAACACTAGTCGGCTTTCATGCTCTATCTTCTGGACTGCTGGTGCACTGATCTATCTGTAACTTCTTCATAATATCATTCTGTACCATGCATGTCTAGACTTATTATGTACATGAAACATAGAACATATATCTAAACGCGCATACTCTAATTCAGTCACTTGCACATGTGCTGATCACTGTATAACTCTGTCTGTCGTGTTTTCCATACTTAGTCATTTTGTCTTCTGAGTTTACTTAGATAGAAACTTAGTATGACTTTGTTACCACAATGAAAAAAAAAAATAAGTCATGCATCCTCAGGAAGTCAACTTGCCAACAATCTCCCCCTTTGTCATTTATGGCAACAAAGGAATGTGGCCAAGTTTCTCAAAATGACTTAATCACAAAAATCTGTCTATCATAGCATCTTTTAATATATACATATACTGCTACCCATATGTACACTTTCTCTATTACTCCCCCTTTGATATTAATGACAAAGGTGTCCAAAAATTGTAAGTCTTCTAGATACTTACTCCATGTAAACATCTAGGTACACAACCTGAAGAGATTGGATCTCTTTCTACAAGAATACCTTCATTGCATCAACTGTTTGAAGATGCACGCATAAGGCATATGTTAGCTTCTCCATCTTTATCAAATCCATGTAGGGACCTTGATCATATGTTACAATGGTGGCATCAATCTGGTTGATGTTCTCATTTAAAATTGCTAGAGAGGGCGCAAGTGCATTTCTCAATTGAGTTTGTCCGACTCTTATCTTACTGATCTCCAACTTAGCCTTTTCAATTTTGTCCAACTGACCTTGATAGACATTGTTACAGATGTTCATGTCTTGCATGGATGTCTCAATGGATTTTGTAATACTGTCCACCATGATCTTTGTCTCTTCTATCTTTTTGATATGTTCAGAGGTGAACTTTACTCTGTCCATGCAGTTTTCTATAACCTTCTTACCTTTAGCTGCCAATTCTTTCAATATAGATTTCCCAATCTTTAAATATTTTATGTCTAAGGTAAAATTCTTTATCAATTCATTCAATCTCTCCTTTTTATACTCATCTTCTACAATTCTAGTAGCAGAGTCTACTAGGTTTGTAAAGTGTGCTTTGAAGCTTGTTAGAATATTGTCAACATCTTCAACTGATTGAATTTTGGCTACTTTCTTGTTTGCAGGTACTAGATCATTCAAGATGTTTACTGATTCCAAGAAAAGAGGGTGCCTCATAACCTATTTTTCTTTGGCCTTTTCCATAGCTAGAATGTTGATCTTCATTAAGTCCTCTTCTCCCCATGCATATAGACTTGTTGAGTCAGGAGTTAACCTTGACAACAATGAAGTAGATGGTAAAGTGGATGGAGTGAATATAGTATTTTGACTGGTATCTATGCATTCACTCTTTACTGGTATCTCCTTGACTGGTGTCTCATTATCTTGAGTATCTTTCTCTTTATTAAAGTCTATTGGATCATTGGAGGGAACTTCATCTTGTTGTACAGATGTATCATCAGTGCACATCTCTTTAGTGCTTACAAATGCTTTATCAACTTTGTCCATGTCATTGTCAGATGCTGTCATGGATATCTTGATATGATCAACCACTATAGTATCTTCTGAGTCTTTTTCTGTATCAGAAGTTATTGACACTGAGGGCGTTGAAACCTATGGACCTGTCATAGGTGCATTTTGAATCATTGGTTTTGTAACCTATTTGGGAGGAGCTAGAGTTACCTTTGTTGTAGGCGCCATTGATGGATACATGTGTCTATCCATAAACACTTGTGCAAAAGATTTTTTTTGTCTCTTTCCCAACTAAATCATATTCCTTGTTCATAATATGAAGCATCCTTGTCTTAGTCCTAAGATGAGGCTTCACCAGATCTAACAGAATTTCCTTTTCATCATGTGAGCATATAGGGAGAAGATTATCCAAAGTTTCTTCCCTAGTTCTCATATCTTCTTCAATTGCATGTCTCTTCATTATTTCAAGTATGTTCCATAGCTTATCTGGTATCACTATTTTGAGTTCAAGAACTGACTTC